>CAUYPK010035634.1:0-14119 GCA_963574355.1 Loris lydekkerianus | reverse complement strand
GCTTGCTGGAGCAGTTTTTTCACACAATGGCTTTCACTGAGCCCAGCTCAGTGGCTCATTTTGGGGCCCCAGACAATGCCCAACGTTCTCCACACTTTTGCTCAAGCTCTCCCTAAGGCAGCTCAACTGAGCGCCAAGTCCAAGAACACCAAAAAAGTTCACAGGTAAGGCCTTTCCAGTTTGCAGTCTCACTGCTGCTTGTACTTACAGTTGCTGGCGTGATTAGGTCGATCGAACACACGCAGCCACTTGCCAGTTTTCCACTGTTTTTGTCCTCCTCCTGGGGTCCAGAAGTCCCTTGCTGGCTCCCTGCATCCTCATAGGCAGATCCCACCGGTCAGAGATGACTGGACTCTTGTCTTCCCAGACTCTCCGTGCCCAGTTGCAGGGAAGCTGTTACTCAGCCGCCATCTTTAATCCCAATCAGAACTCTTGATTATTTACAAAGATGCCTCCATATTCGAAACTCTTCCACCCCCTCATTCCTTAAGGTAAAAGCATCTTAATTCTGAAAGCAGACACCCCTTCAGTTGCAGGAGGGCCGATGGACTTTTTCTTTGTGTATTGGTTGTTGAGATCTTTTCCTGTAAAGGGGGACATCAGGAACAATGAAGACACATTTCATAGTCTTCACAGTATTTTTCCCTAAGATTAGCACTGGATTTCAGTGCCTCCAATGAACAGCTGGTGAATGAAGGATGAGACTGTGACCTAGTTCATTTGTCACCCTAGGACTCCATAGGTAGAGAGAGGCTGAAGAAACAAGAAGGAAAATTTACATTAAAAAAAAATTGAGTGTGTCTGTTTATTCTGGTTATCCCCAATTGTGGGTATAAATAACATGTTGAAAAGATGTTTGAAAAGACAGTTCCAGGGGAGTTGCTAAAATGTTAGCTTTCTGACTTTAGTTTGGGTTTGATTCCTTCTTCTAGATTTTTAGATAGTTATCTCTCTCTCTTACACACACACGCACACAGGTTAATTGTATTGCTTCTGGCTTTACCTACAAAGAAATATTTGGTTCTCACAGCTCAACAACAACAGATGGTCTAAGTTTACAAAACCACTAAGAAAACATACTCAGTGTATTAAAACAAAGTTCACTGCTAATGTTGACCCCTTTCTTTCATGTTTTGATTCATAAGGTAGCGGGGCTCTAATCTGGAAAAAGAAAACACTGAAAATCATTTTAAAAGCAATAATGCCCCATTTAGCTGTTCAGGGCAGTTTTTTTTTTTTTTTTTTTTTGGATTAAAAGGAAAGAAGTAATGCTTACTTCTAAGGGAATGGTTCCATGTACGACCTTGAGGAACAAATTGCTGATGTGAATGGCGTCCCTGTGTATCACCGTGATGGAAACAGCATTATCCTCACCATGATATTTTGTGGATAAAGCTTTGTTACACACAATGGTATGATGAAAAGTCTGAAAAAATTGAGAATTAATTATTGTTGGCATGAAAGCTATTCAACTACTTGTGTAAGAAAATCTTGCGACATCAATGTGATATTCTCCAAATGTAAAGGGAAAATTTACATTTTTATGCCTGCTGACATTTTATGCATAAATACATATATATAAAGTCACTCATGATTAATCAGAATACCTCGAAAATTATAGAAATAAGAAATCTAGGTTGAAAATACCTTTCTAACATGGCATTTAATCTATTTGCTTATTTATACTTAATTGATTGATTATGTCTTTGAAAAAGTATTTTAAGAAGATCCCCTTTGTTCTGTGCCCAAACCCACTTACGTATGCAGTGGGATGACCAGAAGGCCTGATGAGATCGTCCCGATGCAGTGCCCAGCGCACATGCTTGTCTGTCCTTCTCTCCTTGGGACACGTCCCTGCTCCTGCCCTGGATGGCATTAAAAGAAGGTGCGGAGAGTGAGGACACACCATGAAGTTAAGGTGACCTTTGTCCCAGGTACTTCAGTCCTTTGGGGGCAGGCTATGTTTTCAGGAATTGAATTGTGACAGCATTTAGCTGGGGAAGTCAAAGAGAACAAAGGATCACTGTCATCTGTGAGTTTCTTTATCTTGAAAATGACACACAATATAAGCAAAACAAAGGTGTGAAAATGAGGGAGAGGAGAGCAACTAAATGTAATTTTAAATAGGCTGAAATTTTGCCAGAGGGTATTTTGTGTTTCTAAAAGTTTAAAGACACTAGAATTTCTGTGACACATATAACCCTGAGGTCCCTAAGAGCACCCAGTGAGATGGTGTCTGTGGCTGTCTTATTTTTTCTTGTCTTCTAATAATAATAATACCAGATATCTTTGAATCATCTTTGCTGATAAGGAAAGCACAGTTACTTCAGTTTTCAATCATGTAGGTGTATCACAAGGTAACAACATACTATTTATATCACATGAGAATTTCACGTAAGAAACATATACTTGAATTAAGTACAACATTGATAACAATAGGGTGCATTGAATATTTAATATATGCCAGACTATCCTAAGTGTGTTAGTTATTTTAATTAATTTAATTAAAGATAAGGAACGTGCCTCACAGAAAATATAATTTTTGTTGTTAGCAAATTTATTTCATTTTAAAAATCTGTAAATACTAAATCTAATAATATAAAAAATAAAGGGGTAAGGCATTTGTAATGTCTAAACTTGACCAGGGATTCATATCTAGAATACCTACACGGAGGTTGTTGTTACATATCAACAACGACAAAATATGCTGATAGAAAAATGGGCAAAATGAAGGAGAGGCAGTTTACTGAGAAGAGTCTGGGTGCCAATAAGCATATGAAGAGATGTTCAAACTCATTATTAACAAGAGAAATGCATTTACATGATGAAATATCTCTTTGTTCCCACTAACCTGGCAATTGTTAGAGAGCTAGGTGGTAACTCCTGTGTACATTTCTCTTGCTAATAATGAATTTCATCATCTCTTCCTATGGTTAATTAGCACGAAGACTCTTTTCTGTAAACAGGTGCCCTCTTGCCCTGCTGGTGGGAGAGTAGACGTGGGCAGCCACCTGGGTGTAGTGACACCACTGTGTCCAGCAAAGCATATGTACGCCCTCTGGTCCACCATCCAAAGGTGCCAATTGCAGTTTGTTGGGGAGGACAGGTTGAGGAGACAATCTGAGGTTCATCACCCCAAGTGGATGGGTAGAAGGTGAGGGATGAACGGCAGCCACAGAGGAAGGGGCTATAGGTGGACGCCACAGGTTCAGCTGTCATATAGTAACATAGGGCTGACTAAAGGGAAGAAACAGGATGAGATGTATACCATGTTTCCATTTATGTAAACTAAAAATAAATTTGCATGAAACAACAAAAACACATTTCTAAAGAATTCATGCCAAGAAATTTTTTATATATACTAGCATGTCTAAGGAGGGGTGGGGAAGGGGTTAACTTCAATATAAATGTGAATAAATAAGTAAATGGAAAAAAGGGGGAAAGATCTATGATCTCACAACTCAGTTCTGTTTGATAAACATTTTATTAAGGCTCTACTTTTCCCAGCTACTTTATTTGAATCTGTGCTTTCTGATGGTATCTGAGCCTAAATTTGACATATGAACAGCAAGATAAACAGACTTTATAATTTTAGATAAAAAAATTCCATGTGCCTCAAGAACAGGGAGAAAAATAAAAATTAATTACTAGAGAAATGTTTCTTCTGAGAGCTTGGCTGGTGGGATAAACTGATGTATAATAAATGAGATTTTATCTTCAATGTAGCTTTTATCTCAAGTAATGCTGGGAACCACTCTAAACCAAGAAGTCTAGTTAAAAATAAGCTATAACATAGTGCAATAGGTTTAAAGAAAAATTAAATGTTACTCAAATTATATGTATAGTTAGTCTTCTATGGAAAACAAAATATTAGAGGTGTATGTAGATATTTCTATTTATTAGTCCCTAATTAGCACAAACCCAACATGTCCTAATAAAATTAATCCTTAGGATTTCTTCACATTGTGCCCAAATCACTCATTGACTCAACAAATATTTATGAAATGACTCTCATGTGTCAGATACTGGGGCTTAATGACCATTTTACACCATAGTGTCCAAATTTATGTATTTCTACCCCAGACTTTTCTGAATTTCAAACTCACACTTTATACTAACAGTAGGTGCTCTATCAGTATCTATGCAAAAAAAGAGGAAAAGGGAAGAAAAGAAGGAGGAGGAGGAAGGAGAAAGCAATATGCTAGGAAAATAGCATGTGCAAAGGTCCTGTGGTAGGAGGAAGCATAGTTTGTACAAGAAATTTAAGGACCAGAATGGAAGGGCGAAGAGGGTAAGGGAGTGGAGGGGGGAGGGATGACGAGATGTGGTTAGAAAGCTGGGCATGGCATGCTGGTACTTTCAGGATTTTTTTTTTTTTTTTTTTTAATTTAAAAAGACATCACTTTTTAAGAAGAGAGAAGGGACAGGAAATGACATGACCAGATATAGTGTCAGTGAAGGGAGTAAGGTGGGGGGCTGGGCAGACATGAGAGTCCTGTCACAACAAGCAAAGTGATGGACTGGGAAATACTAAGAATTGGAGAAATGACTGTGTAAGAGAGGTGACAGGAAGCAAGGACAACGGTGATCACTTAGTGACTGGTTTGTGAGAAATAAATGAATGATGGAGATGGTCAGAGAGGAGAAATGGAAAGATCAGCAACAGTTTTAGGGAAGACATCCCAACTTTGTCTTTGGACCTGTTGGGTCCCAGGTTCCTTTGTGACAGGAATATACCGTGCTATGCGTTACATGTGGATTTAAGTGCTGGAGATTCAGTGATGAAACAGAACTCGCTGCACTCTGGAAGGTTTCGTTTTGGTTGTTTGAACTTAAAGACTTTGGGGAATTATTTAATAACTTCTGCTTTGCTCAATATTCCTGCTTCAGGGAGTCTGATCCCCCAAATTAGGTGAGGTCTCCTTGTTTCAAGTTCTCAGAGCCCCTGTACTTCCGCCTAGTCCTGGCGGCAGCTTGCACTTTTTCATTTGTTTGAGGGTTTGCTTGAATAATGTCTGACTCACCCTTTGGTCTGTGAGGCTCGCTGGGGCAGAGGCATGTCTGGTTTTGCTCATCACAGAGTACATGGATGACACAGCAGAGCAATGACACTCCAGAAGCACAGTCTATACAAAAGCTGGAGGAACACAGAAGCGTCCTCGTTTTGTTGTTCACTTTGTTTTTTTGAGACAGAGTCTCACTATGGCACTCTCGGTAGAGAGCTGTGGCATCACAGCTCACAGCAACCTCAAATTCTTGGGCTTAAGGGATTCTCTTGCCTCAGTCTCCCAGGTAGCTGGGATTACAGATGTTACTCACTTTTTAAAAGGCGAAGAAAAGCACACTTGTGTGTTGAAGATGAATGGCCAGTGGAGAGACAAAAAGGTCGTAAAAGGAAAGACACTGAAGGGGGGGCATCTTCCCTGGAGAGAGGGGGAGAAAGGGGTTTAGGGCCCTGTGGAGGGACAGACGTGTGGATGGCAATGGTTGGAGATCTCTGCCTGGTGGTTTAGATTTCTTTGTAGAGTCATAGAGTAGTACCATAGCTACTCACCACATGAGATGACTGAGCACTTTAGACATAGGTATAGGCCAGAAACAGTGCCTCACACCGTAATCCTGCTGCTTTGGGAGGCCGAAGTGGGAGGACCATTTGAGGCTAGGAGTTTGACACCAGCCTGGGCAACATTGCCAGACCTTATCTCAAAAAAATTTTTTTTAAATGTTAGCTAGGTACAGCAGGCACACCTATAGTCCCAGCCACTCCAGAAGTTGTGGAGGGAGGATTGCTTGATCCAGGCTGCAATGAGCTATGTTCACGCCACTGTGCTCCAGCCTGGGTGACAGAGTGAAACCCTGTCTCTAAAAACGAATAAATACATGAATAAATAAAGAAAGGTGTAAAATATACATCACATTTTAAAGATTTAGTACAAAAATGTAATCTCACCAATAATGCTATGCATTAATTACCTGTCGAAATGATAATACAAAGTGCTCTTGTTTTTCAAGGCAGTTGGGTCCTGAAAAGTCACTTGAACACTAACCTAGAAAACACGGAGTCGTTGCTCGTAGAGGAAGTCGGAGTTAGGCTCCTGCAAGCCTCTGCTTCCCACATGTTTGTCAACTGATTGATACATACACAAACTTGTATTATGCATGTTTCTGCTTAAAGACACCTCATTTAATGTATATTGTTGGTTCATTACCATCGAACTCACGGCCAACAACTGGTAACTCACTCCTGAATGAGGCTTCTCTTTACTCATGTGTTTTCTCTGTGAGGCACAGCACAGCCTTAGGAACACCAGACAGCCCTCGACACTGTGCTTGGGGCCACTTCAGACAGTGAAACTGCTAACAAAGAGCACAAAACAGAAAAAAACATGGCATTAAATGATTGCAAAAAGGGCGATCGTTTATACTCTTGAGAGCAGAAACAACTGGAGGAGTGTTGTCTCATTGGACCCCAGCTGGGAGCCTGCAGGCTGAGAACTCACATCCAGCCCCACTTCGTATGTCTGCAAGTGCATACAAAAGTGCGGTAAGTATTGATTTGGGGGTTACAAATAAATTGTCATGAGTAGGTGAATTTGCAAATACAAAACCAGTGGATAATGAGAATCAACTATATCTTTGACATATTGGATTAAATAAAATACATTATTAGAAATAATTTCACCTGTTTCTTTTCACTTTTTAAAATTGTGGTTGCTAGTAAATGTAAAGTCACTCATGTAGCTTTCTATATGTTACATTTCTGTTGGAGAGCCTGAGGCTAGGTCATCACTGAGAGAGAATCCTAAATGGGTCAGGGCGGGCACGTTGAGGATGGCAGCACTCTTAAACCCCAAGGTGCAGCTCCTCACACCACACTCCCCTTCTGGTGTCTGGGAACAGCTGGGGCTGCAGTGCTCTCTGGGCAGGGTCCTGAGCCCTGTTCAGACCCTCATGGGTCCCATGGTTCTTGTGTGTGTGTGTGTGTGGGGGGGTGTCTTTACATCAAAACCCTGTCTCCCACACATGGGATTGACCCAATGACTAAGGAGCTCTGGAACTTGTGCCAATGGGGTTATCCTTTGGGACTATACACGGGTGGCCTGGCATGGTATTGGTTTTTGTTTTTAGGACATAATGTGTAAGTTTATTTTATATTAGAGAGAGGGAAGACAGTGGAGGAAAGAGATGAGAAAGAGAGAAGAGAGATGGAGTGAGAGAAGCTTTTTTTTGATTATGTGGGATTGGGCCACCAGAATGGGTACTTGCATGAGGATGTGGGGTGACCCCCCATGTCAGACTCAGGACCAGGACTCTTCACGTGTTCTCACTGGACGAGAAACAAGTACAACAAATCAGCAGCTCTCCCCTACCCGTCGTTCTACGTCTTCCTGGATCAGTCAGTATACCTCACAGGGGCCCATGAATTCCATAATACATTAAAAATCATCTTGTTTATATAGACAGGTTCCCTGACAACAATCAGTTTTCCACTAGCTAGCCTTGGGTGAGGGTGTGGAAGGGTCATGGTTAGGGTGAGGTGACCAGTCAGCTAAACACTCAAGGGGTGAAAGCAAGGTACACAGTTTGGGGACAGAAACTGAGTTCTGTTCAATTCACAGAGCTTCAGAACATTCCAGAATGAAGGAGTCCATAGGAAAAGTATTTCTCTTATCCTACAATCTATCTGTCCTCTAAACTTCAAGTCAATTAAGAAAAATTAGCACGCGTTTCCCACCTGGGTCCTTGTTGGGGTCAGGTGCCAGCTGGGCTTCCAGTGGCCTTTGGGGCCCCTCTGACAGTGGGAAGAGCCTAGGGGTGGGACAGAGGGTGAAGGGCTGTGGCCTCTCCTCTCCTCCTCAGATTTTGGTGGCTCAGGAATTGTTTAATATATAAGGCTCCTCTTAAGACAGGGAATGCACACCTAAAATCACTTTTGAAAGGCACTACCCTGGGTCTGGTAAGCAAAAATGAAAAAGGCTAGGGGAGGAAGAAGCCCCAGGAGGGCTGAGGCTGCAGGTGGCAGGAGATTTAGGATGAGGACAGCAATGTGCCGTGATTAAGAATGACCTTGCATTTGGTGACTAACTCAGGTGCTCCCTACATGGAAAAGCACTGTTGATTTAAAGCAGTCTGGAGAATACTGTTTTTATGACCAGCCATTAGATGATACTCCGGAGTAGATTAATGAAGGTTTCAAACTAGGTTCTTACTCACATTTAATTCTTGATTCCACCTTGATGTTGCTAGAGGCAGAGTCCACAGAGGAGAGATTACTGCATGCAGGAGGTGGTATTTATATTGGATTTTATGAGTGGAAAAGAAAATTAAAATATAAAATTATCTGTTTTCTTTAGATGGCTACTTTAAAATGCACATTAATACATTCTTCCAGTTTCCCCTGGTTGTTTCCTGTCTTGGACACATCTGTTCTTCCTGTGTTCCTTTTTTGGCTTGCAATGTGACACAGTTTAAGGAAATGTACTTGGGAATGTAAGCTGCTGCAAATTTTATGCATATAGAATCATCATCTTTTTTATTCTTTGTGTATTTTCAGAGAACTTTCATTAAAATGAGTGTTAAATTTCTTTGTAGTTTTATTTTGGTATGTGGTTTTCCATGACAATAGTTCAAATTTGACAAATTGTATACTGTAAAAAAGAATTCCTTTCTTATCAGGTTTAAATAAAAATCTCCATTGTTTCATCACATACTATTGTTTCGTACTTGTGCTCTAAGAAAATCCTGTCTCTGCTGTGCACAATTTTATGGACACACATCTCTGCAATGTGTCATTTCACTCTTTTTAAAGCAAACTCACAGATCCTTGCTGAATTACTATTATTTAATATATACATCACAACCTCGATTTCTTGGTGCTTATTTTCCAGGGAGATGTAAAACAAATATGACCCATATTTGCTTTATTTGAACATGCATGGGTTATCTTAAATTTAAAAATAACTGTAAAGTTTTACCACTTTTATCATAAACTCAATTTTATTCTACAAATCAACTTGCCTTCTCATGCCTTTGATGCTTCAGTCAGGTCCTGTTGATACAGAATGGCTCCCAAAATGGGGCAAAAATAAATAGTTCATTAATGTACTCAACACTATTAATTTTTCCATAGTGATACTCTGTATTCTCTTTAATATCTTATTAATTTTCTGGCCAACTTTCTCTGATCGGTAGACATATTTGCCGTGCTGCCTGTGGCTTTCCATTTGAGGTTTTGGTTAATGCTGAAGCAATTGATACACATGAATGTTTGCAATTTTCCCCCCTAAAATGAACTTCCTTGCCTTTGTGAACCTTGCAGCTTATCATGTGGATGCTGACCCACAGTCAGTTTTTTTGCATGTTCTCCCCTCTTAACGAACTAAAATAATCATGGGAACTAGGAAATTCTGGCCCCTCCTGGAACTCTTCCGGTCTGTCCAGCAGGATTCTACATGGATCAGCCCTGCAAGGCTAACATAGCCCTGCAAGAATATTCACCCTGCGGTTTCTGTTCTCTGACTTTTCTGGAGGCTGTTCGCAAGAGCAGCTGCTTGGCTACAAAGCAAACTTTACCCAGATGTTTTAATTACCCCCTTTTATCATCATAAAACTAATATTCTAGACAATTTCGGAAATACAGAGAGAACAAAGAGAAAATTAAAATTACTTGTAATCTTACCACAAGGAGGAAACTACTTGTATTACAGTACATTTCCTTCTAGTCTTTTTGTTGAAGCACACACATACCAGGACAGACAATTAAGTTTGTGAACTGATCCTAGAAAAAGTGCTACAGACCTCATTGCCAAATATCACTACAGTCACCTTCAAAGTACTGCCCCTGGGAAGCTATGCGCCCATGTGCCTAATTTACCCTTCAAAGCAATTTTGGGCCCTTCTTTAGGAATGGCCATCAGAGCTATTGTCCTACAATTAAGTTTGTGAACTCATCCTGGAAAAAAGAAAGCAAAGGAAATAATCAACAGAGTAAACAGACAACCTACAGAATGACAGAAAATATTCACAAACTATACATCAGTTAAAGGGCTTTCTAGCAGTGTGATGAGAAGCCACTGGGGATACTGACTAGGAAGATAATTAATTTGATTTTTTCCCCAAGGATCACTCAGGCTGCTGCCTGGGGAATCAGGGAGCTGGAATGGAAGCAGATAGATCAATGAGGTGATTGTAGCTGTCCAGGTCACAGTTAATGGCAGCTGGGATGCAGGTGATGCGGGGACCGTGGTCAGATTTGGGCATATCCTGTGAAAAGTACAGCCAATAGGGCATGCTGATGGATTAGATAAGGATTTCAAGAAGGAGAAAAGGATGATTTCAAGGGATTTGTCTTTATTATTATTATTTTTTTTTTCCAAAAGGAGAAGGTATCAGATTAGAACTTAGGTTAGATTTTAGAAAAGAAAAAAAGGGAGAGAGACATCATCTCTATGAAGTGGTGTTGAGAGGTTAAATTGAGGACTCAAGAGTTAACCACTGGATTTATTGGCATAGAGGTTAATCAGGACCCACACATTAGTGACTTCAGGGACTTGGCTCAAAGTGTAATCAGGATGGTTCCAAGAGGAGCCATCTGGGAGATAGCCAGATTGGATAAGGGACAAGTTCATGGTGTAAGCTGACATCATGGTAACCTTCAGGTTGTATGACAGGTTCATGTTGGATTCACTAGATGAGAAGGTAACATCTTATGCACATATTGCACATACAGTTAACCCTTGTACAACAGGGGGTTTGAAACAAACAGGTGCACTTATTCACAGATTTTCTTCCTGCCTGCCTCTGTCACTTTCGAGACAGCAAGACCAACCCTTCCTCATCAGCCTATTCAACCCCAAGACAAAGATGAAGACCTTTCCAATGACCCATTTCCACTGAAGAAACAGTAAATATATTTTCTCTTTCTATGGCTTTCTTAATATAATTTTCTTTTGCCTAGTTTATTTTATTGTTAGAGTGAAGTATACAGTACAGATATCATACAAAACATGTTTCAGTCAACTTTTGATGTTATTGGTAAAAATTCTGGTCAATGGGAGGCTATGAGTAGTTAAGTTTTTAGGAAATCAAAAGTTATACATGGTTTTTTGAGCAAATGGGGGATTGATACTCAAAACCCCCATGTTGTTTCAAGGTCAGCTATATTCTTTTCTACAAATTAAGTGTCATACTTAAAAATATTTTCAATTTAATAGAGAAAGAGAATGGAAAGAGGAAATAGATCATTCTTTCAAGGAGGTTTGCTGCTGAGAGCAGTGTTGGAGGTCCTGTGGGGGTGCATTGTTTCCCCACACAGCCCTTCTGACACCATGTATTTGTCTGTGGATAGAAGGGGGTCCTCTATCAGAGAGGAAAGAAAGGACAATGGAAAAGACAGATGGGTCATTTTAAGAGTAGAGTTCTTGGTTATCTAGAGGGGATGGAATAGGAAATCCACAAGAAAAAGAGGGTTGACTTATATAGGGCAGGGCAGTCTGCCCATTGTTCTAAGATGGAAGGTGGAACATAGAAGCACAGACGCATAAGGTTGGTAGACTTGTTGAGGGAGATGGAGAAATTTTTTTCCAACTACTTTTGCCTTTGAAAAGAAATAAGCATCAAGGTCAGCATGTGAGAGCAGGAATGGGGTAGGAGGTGTTGGAGCTTGGAGGAAAAAAAGGTTTGAGCTGGAGATTGGGAGAGAGAAAGAACACAGAAATGTGCAAGGTGGCTGGGTCGGGCTGAAGGCCCACGTGTGCCTCGTGGTGACGAGTATAAACCACACCATCAGCATGGTGTTGTTTCCTCCAGTCATGGCCAGCTGCTTGGGGGTAGAATAGGAAAAGGTTGAGAGTTGGATTTAATGAACACTGGGGCTTTGCCACATTAGTGTTTGGAAGGGAGGGGGTGAGGTCATTGACAATGAATGTGAGGTGATTATTATGGTAGACAAAGGAATCTTAGCTTTGTAAGGAGGGGAGTGAGAATATAGGGGTCAGGATGGTGGCCAGTGGCAAGGTAGTTGGATCAATGTGGGATGCATGAAGTGGTGGCTGAGAGAGAGGGAATATGATGGAAAAGAGGTACCTTGTGTTTAGATAGTGGGATGCTTGAAACTCAGATTTTCGAAGTGATACAGTTATTGATGATGACAAAGTCTCATAGGTTGGTGGCCAGGATCATTAGAGGTCAATTTAGAGGCCAGAGTGTTGCAGAGAGAGTCTGCGTGAATGTCAACATCATGGCATGGGGGACAGACATAGCAGTAGAGGAAGGGGTCCTGAGACCACTGCTGAAGTCTCGGGTGAAGGAGGTGGTGTTTCTATGGTTGTACTGGGGTGAGCATGCAGATGCCACAGTCCTTTAAAGGCCTGGGGGCTGCTGGGCAGAGCAGTGAAGAACCAGGAGGACACCCGCCTTCCCACAGTGTCCTTGTCTGTTCTCCTTCCATTACTCCTCCAGTGCCTACTCTTGCATTTTACTATTATTATTTGAAATATGTTCATTCTTTGAAACTCAACTCCGCCCTTGGAGAAGTGACTACATGAGTCATTCATTAGCAAGTGTGTCATGCTAATCCCGATTCTCTGTCCTTGACAAGGGATGCCTGGGGAGGGCTGTTCAGGAGCCCTTCTGGTGAAGCCGGGAGTGAAACTGAAAAAAGTTCTCCTCCCGCCCCTTTTTTTGATAGAAGACAAGGTCTTGCCCTGTTGCCCAGGTAGGAGTATAGTGGCGGGATCATAGCTCACTGTAACCCCAAACTCATGGGTTTGAGTGATCTCCCCACCACAGCCTCCTGAGTAGCTGGGACTATGGGTGCAAGCCCCCAATCCAGGCTAATTTTTATTATAAAATAATTTTAAGAGATGGAGTCTCACTATGTTGCCCAGGCTGGTCTCAAACTCCTGGCCTCAAGCAATCCCCTGTCTTAGCCTCCCAAATTACTGGGATTCCAGGCATGAGCCACCCCACTGTCCCTAAAAGGGTTTTCAAACAGGATCACAAACAAGGTTCACTAGCAGAGACTGGAGCAGGGAGAGACTGAAGGCAGAGAATCCAGCCTGCAGTGAAGTTTCAGCAATAGCTACGAGAGAATGAGGGTGTGTGAGAAAGGGACAAAGGCAAGAGGAGTTTTGCAGAAAGAACCAACAGGATATGATCATTGCAGAGAGGGAGCAGCAGCACGAAGGACGAGGCTCAGGTGTTAAGCCAAGAGGTAAGAGAACATTGACTCCTCTGAAAAGAAAAGGGGGAAAGGGGGAGGACAAGGAAGGCTAAACTTGGAGGCAAGATAATTTTTTTATTTGAGAAAATATGTATTTTTTATTTATAAAAGGAACACACAGTCCCTGTGTTTTTGCATTAGGAAATAAGGAAAAAATAGATATTATTAAAGGTAAAATCTTAGTGTGTATTTTTTAACCATGTATGAATGTGTGTATCAAAGCACACACACAAAATTGGATCATATTTTACCCCCAATTGCATACCTGCTTTTCTGACACTCTCCACATGTAAACGTCCCGGGTCAGTGCACACTCCACAGGGCAGCCATTTGGAATAGCTGCACACCAATCCGTAATTATGCCAACCCTCTCTGTCAGATATTTACCATATATACTCGAGTATAAGCTGAGTTTTTGTGCCAAAAATTTGTGCCGAAAAACCCAAACTTGGCTTATACTCGGGTCATACAGGTTATTTGATTCCGAGCGTGCACACCTAATCAAATGCACGTAGTCTCCAGTCGTCTTCTGCCATCTGCTTGAGGGGGCGGTGCTTCAGCTCAGTCCACAAGTCGCGGCTGAGCTGAAGAGGTGGGCGGCTGAACTGAACTGTATTCCACTGAACTATTTAACCCACAATATTTAATGGCACATTTAATTAAGTGAAAACCTCATTTAAGGCAGTAAAGTCTTGTAAATAAATGTTTATAAATCCTGAATCCTTATAATCAGGGGTTTTGGAGTATAAAGATTCAGGATTTTTAACCATTTACATGTTTAGCTAATGGAACTAAGCTGAGACCTGTCATTATTTTTAAAAGGAAGACTTTGCCTAAAAAGGTCAAATTCCCACTAGGAATTATAGTTCATGTACATGAAAAAGGCTGGATGGATGA
>CAUYPK010035633.1:0-43514 GCA_963574355.1 Loris lydekkerianus | reverse complement strand
GTTGTTGCTAGTTTACAGTTTTTCTTTAGCAATAAATATTGAAAACCATTTAACCTACTGATTCCTCAATTATTGTAATTGTTTTGGGTATATATTTTTATTTTTGAAATTTACCAGTGGCTGCTGCATTTTCCACCTCAGCTTATATTCAAGTCACTAAGTTTTCCCAGTTTTTAGGGTAAAATTAAGGGGGTCGGCTTATACTCGAGTATGTACGGTAATTCTATCTCCAGAGGTGCTACAGACTAAAAGTCAGCCACACTGGGAATAAAGCCATTATCTAGCTCCTCAACTAACTAAACCTCTGAACAAGAAGGCTCAGGTGAGCTGCTTTCTTGGCTGCCAATATTCTGTGTGTGGTGTCACCACACAGTGTCACTGCTGGAAGAAGTTAAGGCTTTCCAAGACACCACAAGGAGAGGAGAATTGGAAGCTCCATGTTTGGAACCATCCTAGACTCTGCCCCATGTTTCTCTTTCCTAGGCTAATTTTAATCTGAATACTTTCACATCAACAAACTATCTTTTTGTTTGTTTTTTGTAGAGATGGAGTTCCGCTGTTATCCAACTTGGTGTCAAATGATCCTCAGTGAGTTCTAAGAGTCTTAGCAAATTATCTGAAATGAGGGCAGTTTTAGGAAGCCCCAAACTGCAGCTGGTGTCAGAAGTAAAGGGCTGTCTCGTAAACTGTAACCCCTTCCTTAGCACTTTTATACAATAAACTTATTAATTGGATAAAAATAAGATACTAAAAACCTGATATTCACCAAACAATATATAACAACGATATTTACTAAAATATTAAAATGTTTAAATAAAATCTTAACTAATTTAAGCATTTGCTATACAACTAGCACACAGGCCATCATTTCCAGAATTAGCATGATCCATATTTTGGAAACTCACAACTCACTAATTGGTAAACACCAAAGCAAATTAAATAAAACCTTTCTACTTACTGAAATAGATAAAGAAGTGGGTATTATTTGTTTAAATTGAAGAAATAAATGTGTATATCCTGAAAAATGCTCCACAGTATATACAGGGCATAAAAACACTTAGAAAGTACATGGACTCTTGTCTGTCACAAGTGGTGGCTCTCAAAGAGTGGGTTGACAGAGAGCAAGAAAACACAGAATTAGGGCCGAAGGTAACAATTTAGCCTCTCTCATATTAATTAGATTTCTAACATCTACATTCAGATAACATCTATATTCGGAACTGATATATATTAAGGTAATGGTTCTCAACCAGGATGATTGTGCCCCAAGGGAACACTTGGCAATGTTTGGAGATATTTTTGGTTATTACAGCTGGGGGATGCTATTGGAATCTAATGGGCAGAGGACAGGGATCACGCTAAGCATTCTCCAATGACAGGACAGACGATACCAAGCAGACAGTGAGCCCTCCTCACCTGACTCCAAATTTGCTTTGATTCCAGACTTACCAGCTTGTAAACAATACCTTTCTGTTAGCCAGTCTAAGGTATATCGTCATAGTAACCCAAAAGAACTAAGACAAAAATGAGTATAAAAGTTACATAGAGAAGAAATTTCTAAACTTAAAATAAAACAAAATAACAAAATTTCAAAGTAAGTAAATTGGAAACAGAATATTTACAACAAACAATTAAAATCATTTATATAAAACCAAAAGAAAAAAAATCTTGATTAAAAACAGGTAAAGGGAAGTACAATATTTAAAATGAAGAAAACTACAGAAGTTTAATTCTCACTTCAAAAAAAAAAAAAAAAAGGAGAAGACCAGGTATAGTGGCTGGGGCCTATAATCCTAGCACTTTGGGAGGCAAGAGGAAAGGATCACTTGAGGTCAGGAGTTTGTTCAAGCCCAGCCTGAGACAAATTGAAAGGCATCACTGTCCCAGACTTCAAGCTATATACTATAAGGCTATAGTAACCAAAAGCATGGTACTAGCACAAAAACAGAGACACTGACCAATGGATCAGAACAGAGAACCTAGAGATGAAACCATCCATATTCCCATCTGATCTTGGACAAGGCAGACCAAAACATACACTGGGGAAATGAATCTCTATTCAATAAATGATGCTGGGAATAGTGGATAGCCACACGTAAAAGACTAAACTAGGATCTGCCCCTCTCACCACTTACAAAAATTCACAATGGATAACAGACTTAAACCTAAGGCACGAAACTGTTAAGAATACTAGACAAAAATGTTAGAAAAACTCTTATAATCACCCTTGGGAAAGAATTTGTGAAAAAAAAACCCAAAAGCAATAGCAGCAACAACAATAACAACAGGACCTGATCAAACTTAAAAGTCTCTGCAGAACTAAGGACACAATAAGGTAAAAAGATAACCTACAGAATGGAAAAAAATATTTGCATGATATACATCCAATAAAAGGCTGAATCTACAAATAATGATATCATCCAATAAAAGGCTGAACCAGAATCTACAAAGAACTCAGGCAAATCAGCAAGAAAAAAAAAAATCAAACAATCTCATTAAAATGTGGGCAAAAGACATGAAGAGAAACTTCAAATGATGATAGTCAAATGGCCAACAAATACATGAAAAAAATACCCAATTATCTCTAATCATCAGGGAAATGAAAATCAAAACCATTATGAGATATCACCTAATTCCAGCGAGAATGGCTCTTATAAAAAAGTCCCAAACAACAAGTGCTGACATGGATGTGGAGACAAAGGAACATTTAGTACTGGTGGGAATGTACTGCAAGCTAGTACACCTTTTATGTGAAGTAGTATGGGGATACCACAAAGAACCAAAAGTAGATCTGCCATTTGATCCAGCATCCCATTCCTAGGTATTTACCCAAAGGAAAAAAAAAAAAGACATTTTATCAAAAAGACACTGGCACGTGAATGTTTATAGCAGCACAATTTCCAAAGATATGGAAACAACCCCAGTGCCCATCAGTACATGAGTGGCTTAAGAAAATGTTGTATAGGCTTGGCACCCGTAGCACAGCGGTTATGGTGCCAGCCACATGCACCAAGGGTGGCAGGTTCAAACCCCACCCAAGCTACCTAAAACAACTGGAACAAAAAAAAAGAAAAAAAAAAAAAAATAGCCGGGCATTGTGGCAAGTGCCTGTAGTCCCAGCTACTTGGGAGGCTAAAGCAAAGAGAATCGCTTAAACCCAAGAGTTTGAGGTTGTTATGAGCTGTGATGCCACAGCACTCTACCAAGGGCAACATAGTGAGACTATGTCTCAAAAAAAAGAAAATGTTGTATATATTTACCATGGAGTACTACTCAGCCATTAAAAAACATGGTGATCTAGTATCTTTTGTAACAACCAGGATGGAACTGGAGACCATTCTAAGTGAAGTAGGGCAAGAATGAATAAACACCACCACAGGTATTCAATACTAAATTGGAATTAGTCAATCAACACTTTTGGGCACATATGGAAGTAAAACCCCAACAGAAATCAAGCAGGTGGAAGGGAAGAGGTAGGAGCTGGGTAAATTCTCACCAAACTGATATAATACTCTCATTCTAGGTGAAGAGCACACTTCTAACTTTGACCTACAATGTACAAAAACAAATTATGTAAACAAAATGTGTATTCCAGTAATATTCTGTAAATTCTAAAAATTTTTTTTAAAGAAAAAAAAAAAAAAAACCAGCCTGAGCAATATCAAGATCTTGTCTCTACAAAAAATAGAAAAATTAGCCAAATACAGTGGTATGTGCCTATAGTCCAGCCACTTGGGTGGCAGAGGCAAGAGGACCAGGAGAGTGAGGCTGCACAGCTCACCATGAGGACAACACTGCACTCTCTCCTGGATAAAAGAGGGACATCCTGTCTCCACAGGAAAAAAAAAAAAAAAAAAAAGAAGCAAGTACAAACATAACATCATAACATTTTTACTTAGCTTCAATCTGGTTGAGGATGCCAGTGGGGTATTTTTTACAGGCCTGCTACTTAAAAAGTGTTGTTTTCTTCCCCCTACATATAGTATTTAAACGCAAAAGAGAATATCTGAAAATCAAGCTTAAAAATCTTAAAATCCTGAAACTTTTAAAACTATTATATACAAAAATATAAATGATAGTATCACAAGCAGATTTTCTACTGCCCTGTCCTACCATGCATTCTTTTGATAATGAAAAATCACTTCAAAAAAATAATTTAAACAATTTACACATAAATTCCACACAGGTATAAATTGTATGGTCATTGATTAGGAAATGTTTAATTTTAGTTCTGGCCAATATATATAGATAAATATTGCAACAACATCAACTTAGGTTTGTGACATTAACCTTATCTATACTATACACACTGGTTGTACATACGTGTTATACCATTTAGCATTAACCTTTATTAAAGAAAATGACAAAATATAGAAAGCTATATAAAAATTAACAAAAATACGCTTCACTATAAGATCAAAAACAGTTATAAGCTTTACTGTCAAAGAATCAACAATATGATAGAAGCACCTTAATAGTTTCCCCATCTTCCATTTCCTAATAAATCTATACATATTAGTCTTTACTTTTTATTTCCAGGACTAAGTATTAATTTTTTACTATAAACCAGAAGTCTTTACCAAAACTTATTTCTAAGGCTAAATATTTATTCTTTACCATAAATAAATAGAAAATTGACTAGCATTCTTTAATGTCATTAAATGACATTTAATTTTTTTAAGTTCTCTAAAGTTAGCTACCAGATCCATTAGTAAAAATATTATTAATGAAAATGTACTCTATCATTCCTTAAGCACTTTTAACTACATACTAGAATTTCTCCCATTTTCTCAAGCTTGTTAAATACAGAACTGATAAGCAGCTTTTCTTGCAAATGTTTCAATAGAGATAAATGAGTCAAAATCATTAAGACTGTGAACAAATCACACACAAAACCCACTCTTCCTCTTTGTATTTCAAATAATGTACAAAGTTTTGCATAGTACCATGTATTCTTATCATATATCCAAAGAGAAAAAAAAGAATTTGATGTAAGGAAATATTTACACAGTATAACATCCTTCTAAAATTACTAAATTAGACCAATTTAGTAATTGGCAGATATCACAAAACTAACCTTAATCAAAGTTTTTTAGAATAGACTGATTACTTAAGACTTAATCCTAAAAACAAAGACATTAACATGAACATGTGATTAATGCTTCCCCCTAAATTAAATTTTAGTAACAAAAATAACACAACAATCTAAAAGAGCAAACAAGGGCAGCGCCTGTGGCTCAGTGAGTAGGGCACCAGCCCCATATGCCAAGGGTGCAGGGTTCAAACCCAGCCCCAGCCAAACTACAACAACAAAAAAATAAAAATAAAAGAGCAAACAAGTTAGAAGATTCAGTTAAGTATTCTTCAATCCTCACTTTTAAAACACACTGAAACTTACGGGTGTTTTGATAAATTTTTTTTTTTTTTTTTTTTGAGACAGAATCTCATGGTGTTGTAAGTTCATAGGCTACAGGGCCATGGCATTAGTCTAGCTCACAGCAATCTCAAACTCCTAGCTTAATGCAATCCTCCATCCTCAGCCCCCTGAGTAGCTGGGACTACAGACACCTACAACACATGGCTAATTTTTTCTGCACCCAGCTCTAAAAATTAGTTTTAAGCATGTTTCAGGCAAGACTGAACAGATTCCTCATGAATGTTTGTCGTAAGTTTTGTAGAACTGATCAAAAAAGAAAGTACTACAAAAACCTACTGAATATTGATGTAAACAACCAATGCATAACAGTTAAAATTTTTTGAAGGTCTCTTAAGAGAAAATACTTGCCAAAACATATAACACAGTATAATACAGACTGACAATTTTTAGGTGATAAATATTTAAATTTCTTTATTTTTAAACCACACTGTGAAAGTCAAACCCAGTTAAAATACATTTCACTTGCTCTGTTTAATTCAACATTCATGCTCTTTCCCAAAATGTTTTAAGAAATGATTGAGACTATGCTTTCAAATCAGACCAATGCAAGTTTGATCCTGCCTCCTCCACATCCTGTCTCTGACCTTGAGCAATGACCTTGGGCAAGTAACAATGTAACTTCAATTCAGAAACCTAAAGGAGAATAATAATTTTACCTCCTGCTCTAGTGGGGATTACTGGTGGGGATTAAATGCTCAATACAATGCCTAGCAAAGTCAAGATTCACTAAATGCTATTAGGAAAATATCCAATACAAAGAAATTTTAAACTTACAAAAATATGAAAAGTTTCTATCAAGGAATTTCACCCACTTTCTAAATGGACTTTATAAACAGTTAAGTTATATAGACAACTGCAAGAACCTACTATAATTACCAGGCTAAGAATCATGAAAATGTCTGAGGTGATCCATCTAAATTTCTCTAAGTTTCTAAGTATCAATCAAATATGTACATACAAGAAAACTCCCCCAAACCTAAATTCTTATAATTAAAAAATTATTAAAATTACAAAAAAAATTATGTGGTCAGAGTTGAAAGCAGGGAATCATGGTTTTCTCATCTTTATATTTCTAAGCCAAGCATATGTACCTGGTATATAGTATGTACTTAACAGCATTTTTTTTTTTTTTAATGTTTGGGTTGGGATTTTAGCCCAGGGACTGGTTTGTCTTCCTTTCTTGCTCAACCTTATCTATTCTAAAAGAAATTCAGATTTTCATCTGACTATAGTTTTAAATACACTAAAATATCATTCTTTACAAACCACGCTTTAATTCCAAAGCCCGCTGGCAAAGACCAAAATGTTTGGTGGATGACTGGTAAAATTGTTGAGGAGACCAAGACTCTCTCATATTGTTTCATATTGAAAGTATGAACTAGAATAACTATTTTAGAGGAAAATTTGGCAATAACTATCAAGGTTTTTTTCTTTTTAAACTTTATTCGAATTAATATGAGGGTACAATTTAGGTTACATTGTTCTCACTTCCAGAGTAAAGTTCCATTTCTAGAAGAGCCCCTCACCCAGGGGGCGTGTTATACACCCTCACGTACATATGTACACATTAGGTGAGATCTCACCTGATACCCTCCCTCCTTCTGCCATATGTTCTCCCCCCTGCCCCTCCAGGTTCCCCCTACCCCTCTCCCTGGACTGAACTATAATAGTGTTTTATTGTTCTTATGAACATGTAGTTGTTTATATATTAAATTAGCATATTTATTTCTTAACAGCTATTTTTAGCATTGAAATGAAAGATAATATACCACCTAGAATTTCAAATTCTTATTTTAAGTTAACTTTTATTTTCAATGAATTTAGTTTTCATATTACAGAATAATATAACAAGTATAATCCTACTAAAAGTACTTGTTCTAGGGCGGTGGTTCTCAACCTTCTTAATGCCGCAATGTGTTTTCATTGTTAAAAAGTGGTTGCGACCCACAGGTTGAGAACTGCTGTTCTAGGGGCTTGGGATACGACTAAGGAAAAAAAGCTCTAGGCACTCCTAGAGTTTATATTCTAACATAGTAAGTTAGAAATAAATAAGCATAACAAGGTAATTACGAAATAAGTCACAATCTGGATGACAGAGTAGATAAAAGAAAAAGTAGCAGAATGAGAAGGAACAAGAATGTCTGTTAGCTGTAACCTAAATGTCACCACCCAAAGGAAGAGTTAGCTGTTTGTCCCATGTTTCATAGTGGTTAAGAGTACAAGCAGTGGAATAGGATTGCCTGGGTTCAGACGTTGGCCTTGATTACTACTTCTGTGCTTGCTTCCTAATCTGTGAAATGAGTAACAATACCCAAAAATGTATAGATTTGTTGTGAGAATTAAATGAGATAATGTCTGTGAAGCATTTATATTCATTAAAGGTCAAGACCTAAGTATATTATCTACAGTACAACCATCAAATTCATCTTGTCCACTGCTTTTTTTATTATTATTATTATTAAGAGACAAGGTCTTGATAAGCCACCCAGGCTGGAGTACAGTGCAGTAATCATAGCCTCTAATTCCCACTTCAGTCTCCCAAGTAGCCAGGACCACACATCCATGTAACTCATACATAGCCAATTTTTCTCTTTTCTGTAGAGATGAGGTCTCGCTTGCTTCCCAGACTGGCTTCAAACTCCTGGCCTCAAGCAATATACCCATTCAGCATTCCAAAGCACCCAAAGAACTAAAAATGTTAGAATGTGGAAAAACTATTTAACAGTCCTTTAGAACTTTTTTCAGACCTCACTGAAAATCCCACAAAGATTTTCCCAGAACAATTCTATCACAGAGGTCCATGCAAAATTTTACAAATGTGTAAAACTGACAGGACTGTGAAATGTTTTCCTCATGTCCTTTCTGGTAACTTTTTATATCCCTAAAAATTATTTTCTTTCCTTTTCATGTCTTCATCAATAGAATTCATTTGGTTGTGAAGTATCACTCTTAAATCTTCATTATTTCTAGATATAAGCTGAAAGAACTCTTATTACCAAGGCCAACTTAAACTTCCAAATAACAGTGTGAATGCGATTCAAAAGCTTCAAATCCTATAATACACAAGTAGGTCAAACTACATTTTATTTAAGAAACAATGAAATGAACATGAAGCCTATTACATGCAGTCCACTAAAATGAGTTTTATGAAAAAACACACTTTAATTGCAATAAATCATCACAAATATCTAATAAAATTATGTAATAATTTAAAATATTTTCATATATACTCTCATGAGATTCACAACAAACCTACAAAATATTACATTCTGAAAGTGCACTGTTCAGCTGGTAACCACCAGGGAAGAGGTAACAATTGAGCATTTGAAACGTGGTTAGTCCAAACCAATTTATATAAATGTGAAATACACATATTTCAAAGACAGAAAAACTGTAAATTATTTCATTAATAACTTTTTATACTGAATATATGTGAAATAATGTACTTTCTTTAACCCATATCTAAAATAAAATTAATTTCACTTGTTTTTTTTTAAAAGACTAGAAATTTAAAATTACATATATGTAATTCAACTACTTAATATGCCTCAATTTTATATGTATACTTGCTTCACAACAACTACCATAAAGATGGTATAATTTTACAGTTCAAACAACAATTTTTTTTTTCTTTTTGTTTTGAAACAGTCTCACTCTATTGCCCTGGCTAGAATACATTGGCATCATCATAGCTCACTGCAACCTCAAACTCATAGGCTCAAGTGATCCTTCTCCTCAGCTTCCCACATAGCAGAGACTACAGCTGTGTGCCACCATACCCAACTAATTTTTTTTCCTTTTTTTTTTTTTTTTTTTTTGTAGCCACAGGGTCTCATTCTCAAGATACTTAATATCCTACACTATTGATTCTCTACTAAATGGACTTACAACTAGCCTCAATGAGCCTGGCTTAAAGAGTTTACTTACAGACAGAATTAAAACGTTTATTTCTTTCTTTCTTTTTTTTTTTTTTTTAAAGTTGGGTCTCAGCCATCAACTTGAAACAGTAATTCCATTAAGGCAGCAGTCCCCAACCTTTTTGGCAATAGGTTAGTTTCAGGGAAGAATTTTTCCATGGTTGCGGCAGGAGAGGATGATTCAAGTAAGTATATTACATATCCATCTCAGATCATCATGCATTAAGATTCTCATAAAGATCATGCAAGCTAGATCTCTGGTATGCACAGTCTACAATTAGATTGCAGCTCCTATGAAAATCTACTACCACTGAGCCGACAGGACACAGAGCTCAGGCAGTGATGCAAGTGATGGAATGATGAGAAGAGGCTGTAAGTGCAGATGAAGCTGAGCTGGCTTGTCACCTCCTGCTGTGCAGCCCAGTTCTAACGTGTCAGGAATGGGTAACAGTGGGGTGGGGGACACAACATTAGGCGATATCTTGTTAGTAAGGTGTATGGTTTACGTGGACATATTTCAATATATTTAAAGTTTGCATTATTCAAACAACACAAACTCGGGAGAGCGCTTCCTGGGATGGTGGCGTCGGCGCCAAGAGGCTGACACCGCACTTGCTGTGCAGCACCACCTGGCGGGAGAGCTTTCCCCGGAGCGGGCGTGACGTGGCTCGCTGGTTCCTGGGCCACATGGCCAAGGGGCTGAAGAAGATGCAGAACAGCCTGAAGTGGGTAGACTGTGTTGTTGAGATCCACGATGCCTGGATCCCACTTTCAGGATGCAACCCCGTTTCAGGATGCAACCTCCTGTTTCAGGAAACCCTTGGGATTAAGCCTCACCTGCTGGTCCACAAAATGAATTTGGCAGATTCCACAAAATGAATTTGGCGGATCTTACAGAGAAGCAGAAAATTATGCAGCACTTAGAAGGAGAAGGCCTAAGAAACGTCATTTTCATTAACTGTGTAAAGGATGAAAACGTCAAGCAGGTCATTCCCATGGTCACTGAGCTGATTGGGAGCGCCGGTACCAGCGAGGAGAGAACATGGACTACTGCATCATGGTGACCAGGGTCCCCAACGTGGGCAAGTCCTCCCTTATCAACTCCCTCAGGAGGCAGCATCTCAGGAAAGGAAAAGCTACCAGGGTGGGCAGTGAGCCTGGGATCACCAGAGCTGTGATGTCCAGAATTCAGGTCTGTGAATGGCCACTCATGTTCCTCCTGGACACTCCTGGTGTGCTGTCTCCTCAGATCGAAAGTGTGGGACGGTGCCGGACCATCTAGCTGGGGAGGAGACCATGGCCGACTACCTGCTGTACACACTCAATAGGCACCAGCTCTTCAGGTATGTGCAACATTACGGCCTGGGTGGTGCTTATGACGACATAGAGCATGTGCTAAAGAGCATGGCTGTGAAGCTGTGAAAGACGCAGAAGGTGAAGGTGCTCACGGGCACAGGTGATGTGAAAATCATTCAGCCCAACTACCCTGCGGCAGCCCGAGACTTCCTCCAGACTTTCCGTAGGGGCAGCTGGGCCCGGTGGTGCTGGACCTTGATGTCTTGCAGAGCCACCCCCCTGCAGAGGCAGACCCAGCACCAGAGGCGTGCGGTCTCCAGACCTTCCCCAGCCTGGGTGTCTGAGGCTCAGGACAGCCTACCCTTTTCTAGAAGCTCCATGCCAGCCACATGACTCAGGCCTCTCCTCCCAGAAGAGGTGCTGCACTCCTAGCCCCACCTTGGCCTGGCTGGCCTGCATCCTGGGCCCCTGTCACATCCCTGAGCAGCCTGCATGTCTGGCTAGCAAGAACGTTCCCACTCTGTGTCTCTTGAGGTTGGTGCTATTTCAGAAGGAGGTGTGGTTGTATTATCTAATTGTTAATCTGAATCAGAAGGCTTGCCTTTGGCTTGTGAATTGTATAGCTCTTGTGCCGGGGCCCACCTGTTGAAGCCCCTCTCACCTGTGAAATGCGGGAAATGAGCAGGTTGGACCAGCAGCCCTACAGCAAGGAAGCACCTCATTGCCAGCAGAGGGTTTATTTCACAACACTGTGGGATGTGCTCACAGACAGGACAAGAGGTTCTGAATAGCAAAACCCAGGACTGGCCTCTACCCTCAGTGCCCTAGCAGCCTGGTCCTAGGGGAGCTTGTGCTCAGCATTGCTGCATACAGGCTGGGGGTTTCCTGGTGTGGGCAGGGGAGGCTCTAGGCCTCTGAGCACCTTCTAGCAAGAGATTGGGACTCTGCTTCAGTGGTTCAGGGATGGTGTGGGGCCCTTGCTGGCCCCTCTGGATGTGCACCCTGCTCTAGGTAACTGAAATGACCCCCCCAGCACCATCTGCTTTCTGCTGAAACCTGACTGCCTGGGCAGGATGTGCTCAGGTTCACAGCTGTGTCAAATGCTAATGTGCTGAATAAACTGTCACTGAAGGGTGTGATGGTCCAATGTCTAGAACATCACCTTGACACACACACCTCCCCCCCAAAAAAAACAAACAACACAAACTCCCCAGTAACTCCAAATTTGATTATTACTGAATCAAACTTAGTGGATACTTTGCAGGCTCCCAATTTTCTGCTAGTCATTAAAAGTGCCAACAAATTTTTTTAAATAAAGTAAGTGATGTGGTCTCTAGCATCAAGGAGCTCAGGACAAGTAAGGTCATTTACATTTGAAATTAAAGGAATTACAAAGTATTTATTTAGGTTTTAAACTATGAGGTAATAATAAGTTCAACTGATTTTTATAGAAAATAAGTTATATAAGAGTTTAGAATAATTTTTTGAAAAAGAGATTACCCTGAAATATACCTGTTATATTACCATTTGACACCAATACTGAAATCTTAACAATTTTCATCACTCAAGATTGTTTTTTTTGTTTGTTTTTTTCAGTTTTTGGCCAGGCCAGATTTGAACCCACCACCTCTGGTACATAGGGCCAGTGCCCTACTCCTTTGAGTCACTTACTTTATCACCCTAGGTAGAGTGCTGTAGTGTCACAGCTCACAGCAAACCCCAGCTCCTGGGCTTAGGCAATTCTCTTGCCTAAGCCTCCTGAGTAGCTGGGACTACAGGCACCGGCCACAACGCCCAGCTATTTTTTTGTTACAGTTTGGCCGGGGCCAGGTTTGAACCCGCCACCCTCGGTATTTGGGGCCAGTGCCCTACCCACTGAGCCACAGGTGCTGACCCACTCAAGATAATTTTTTTAAACTGCTTTTTAAAATGTTTGGTAAGAATGGTCAAATTAGTAGGATAGTAAAAATGAATTCTTCATTTTTACTGGTGTACACACACACCAAAATAGGAAGGCAAAATACTAGGGTGCAACTTCCTACAGCAGAACAGGAATTTTAATTAAAGCCTAATACAAAACTTTTATCTTAGAACACATTTCTAAATAAAGGTTAGAAATGAAGAATTCTAACATAAGGAATGAGGAAACCCAGGTGGAATAGTATACATTTGAAAGACCAACTTTATGTCTCCTAAAAAAATACTACTTTAAAGTATGAACTATATGGTCTCAATTTACAAATACAGTACATCACCTTCCACATTTATAATCCAAAACAATCTGAACTTGGCCATTACAAAAACATGATAAATATTCCAGAAATGACACTTTTGTGATTAAAGTCAGACTAAATGTTAGGTACATTTCTGGCCTCCTCAGTTACTGGAGCACTGATAGGACACTACGATAAGAAGACAATTTTAACATATTAGGTAAACAGACATATCTCGAAAGATCAGCTTAAGTGAAGACCTGCTTCATTTTAAAGACTCACTGCCAAAAGAGGAAAAAATATCTTGGCTACTGCCAAGAAATCCCTATATTATCATTGGTCAAACCATTGGGAGATGAAGAAATCCTAATTGCCTTCCAGTATAGGAATCTATAATCTAATCTTCAATATGTTTCTGTTACATGTAAACATTTCAGGCATTGGAACAGATCCCCTTAAATTACTACATTCCCTCTTTTCAAGTTTTATTCCTATTATGTTAAGTATAGCCCTACCAAAACACTATGAGCCATCCCAACACATTTAGGACATTCATCAATAACTGGAGAGAGGGAAAGGGAAAAGCATTTATATCAGAATCCATGAGCCGTGGGAAAGTTTTTTTGTTTTTGTTTTTGTTTTTTTCCCCCTGAGGCACAGCCTCAATCAGTCTCCCTTGGGTATAGAATCCTGGGTAGAGTGCCCTCATAGCTCACAGCAATCTCAACTTCCTGAGCTCAAGTGATCCTCTCACCTTAGCCTCCTGAATAGCTGGGACTACAAATGCGCACTCCTATACCCAGCTAGTTTTTGTTTTATTTTGTTTTGCTGTTTTGTTTTTCCTATTTTAGTAATGATGAAGTCTTGCTCTTTCTCAGGCTGGTCCCAAACTCCTGAGCTCAGGTAATCCACCTGCCTTGGCCTCCCAGAGTACTAGAAAAGTTAAAAAAAAAAAAAAAGAAAAGAAAAATGTGTTTCTAGTAATATGCCCAATTTTTAACACTGTTGTAAACTCTTTGGGCACCAAAACTTTAGTTTTAGGTAGGTCCCTAGTACCTATTAACCACATTCCTCACATTAAGGCAAATATTTCTTGATTAACCCTTTGACCCCAGAGAGCTCACAAATGCACCAAAAGAACATCTTCTTTGAATGCCTTTAGGCATTCTTTTGCAGTCAAAAGGTTAAACTCATATGCAGCTTCTTTCCTTGACAATGTCATCTTGTGATGGAACCTTCCTCTTAACGTTGGTGGCAACTGTTTGTGTCACGTCACTTAAGAAGGGAATATGTTCTGAAAAATACATTATTAGGCAATTGTGTTCTTCATAGAGCACATGTACACAAAATTAAATGGTATAACCTACTACACACCTAGGTTATATGGTATATAGCCTATTGCTCCTAGGTTACAAACCTACACAGCATGTTACTGTACTTAACAGTGCAGGCAATCATAACACAATGGTTAAGTACCTGTGTATTTAAACATAGAAAAGGTGCAGGAAAAAATACAGTATAACAGATAAAAATGGTATACCTGTATAGGGCACTTAAAATGAACTGAGCTCACAAAGCTGGAGTTGCTCTGAGTGAATGAATGAGAGTGAATACGAAAGCCCAGAACGTTACTATACAAAATTATAGACCTTAGAAACACCACACATGACATTTATTTTAAAAAATTGTATATGTCATGTTTATAAAAAGAAATTTTCTGTCTTTATTTTGTTTTTTTATTTTTCTGTCTTTAATAAAAAAATTAGGTTACTATAACATGTTTATCAACTTTTTGATATTTTTAACTTTTTAACTCTTTTGTAATAACACTTAGCTTAAAACACAAAACACACTGTAGGGCTGTACAAAAATATTACCTTTCTTTATATCCTTACCCTATAACCTTTTTCTATTCAAAATTTTTTTGTTTAAAAACACACACACATATTAGCCTAGGCCTACACAGGGTCAGGATCATTAATATCACTGTCTTCTACCTCCAAATCTTGCCCCCCGGCTGAAACATGCATGGCTCTTCTTTTGTTTACCTTCTGAAGGACATATCTGAGGCTGTTTTACGGTTTTCTTTTCTTTTTTTCTTTTTCTTTTTTGACATGGAGTCTCACTTTGCCACCCTCAGTAGAGTGCAGTGGCATCTTAGCTCACAGCAACGTTAAACTGTTGGGTTCAAGCAATCCTCTTGTCTCTACCTCCCAAGTAGCTCGGACTACAGGCACCCACCACAAAGCCCAGTTATTTTTAGAAACAGTGTCTTGCTCTGGATCAGGCTGGTCTCAAACTCATGAGCTCAGGCAATCCACTTGCCTCAGCCTCCCAAGTGGCCCTCTTTTAATATAAGTAGGAGTACACTCTAAAATAATCATAGAATGTATTGTACAGTAAATATATAAATCAGTAATAGTTGTTTGCTGCCAAGTATTACATACTGTATATAAATGTACGTAAGAGCTATACTTTTAGACAACTGGTAGTGCAGGTTTGTTTACACAAGCATCACCACAAACATCTATAAGACTACAATGGAATGGCTACATCACAAGGCAATAGAAATTTTTTAGCTCCATTATAATCTACCGGACCACTGCCCTATATTGGATACATGATTGACCAAAATGTTACTATGTAACACATGGCTGTATTTTTCTAAGGGAGAAATCTGTAGTGATTAGATGCTACATGGTAACTCTCTTCAAATCATATGGACATTGAATCACCACCAAAAAGGAAACTATTAAGCACTAAAGCAGATACTGGAATTCAGGCTCCCACACTAATCATCTCTGTGCAAATGAGCTGAAAACAGGCTCATGACAAAAAACTAAATTAAAGGTACGTAAAAGATTATAAATTGCAAGTCTGCTAGAGCCACGGGAAAGGGCTGATACTGTATAAATAAGTTTTAGGGAAAAGTTTATAAGATGGCCATACCTGACACTAGATTAACATCGAAAGTCAGCTATCAATTTAGAATAATTAATTTTTTTAAAAAGTTTCTTCTTAGAGTAATCAACTAGCAAATATGCTTTTGATAAATCAAATAAAGTTCAATGAAAACAGGTAAGAGAGCAGAACATCCAGGGACCTACAGCCTTCAGAAACAAAAAAGGAGAGATAGATAGTATCATGGTTTAGTCTAAAAGAGGAAATATTTAAGGGTCAGAAAACAATGACTACCTCACTTGGCCCTTAAATCAGAGTTATCACTCAAAAATCATAGTATAGCATGGTCTCAGGTCAGAAAAGTTCTAGGAAGATGATGAAAGGAATTCTGTTTGCTTAACAGTGGTAATAAATGTCTCCATCATGAACAACTATCTAATACAAACCCAAAAGAAGGCTGGGGGATAGAAGAACTGAGAAGAACAAGCACACAGTGTGCCCGCTCCACTCCCCCAAAAGACATATAACCAAAGTCTATAAGTAGTCTAACACCAAGTCACAAAGAAAACACCTCTGAACAAATCAAAATAGGTATTCCAATGTCCAAGCATTACTTTTTTCAAAAGATGGCCTGATTAAGTAAGGCCTACTGGTATTTCTATCACAAATTTGAATACAATTTCCAACTTTCAGTAGAACAAAGAATGGAAGGGTGAATGTGGACACTAATCACAGTTACAAGTACAACCAATAGTAAAGAAGGAAAAAAAGTACTTATTTTAAATAACTTCAAAATGCAAAAGAACATTTAAATCAACAGCCCTATATTATCGAAAAGATTCTCATGGCATCGCAGTAATTGGTCACAAATGATGACCCTAGATCAAACCAAAGTTTCATTATATTCTGTTTTCTGTTTAAGACACAAAAGAACTACATATTTTAATATGATTTTCATCCAAAGCAGTTAAAGTGGTTTTATAATTTGATGCTTAAAGGAATAAGCTCACAATTACCCTTAAGCTGGACTAATTCATTAGAAAGGAATTCATTTTAAAGTTCCAAATAGCAAACATTTTATTTCACTGTTTCAGAGTTCAAGAGCATTTTGTGTATAAAAGTTATCTGAAAGCAGGAAAAAGGTAGAAGGCATAAAATTAGAAAGTCTAAGAAAACAGTAGCTAGGCAAAGTTCTACAAACACTATATGCTCAAAGCAGCCCCCACTAAACAACGCGTGGGCAGAGGGTGCCACATCATCAGACTCTGTATTTGTCCTGCTTCTTAATCATTTGACAGTTTCATGAATTATTAATTTTGGTAAAGGTTTGTTGATATGAAACAATACCAACTCTGAACTGCAAAAACTGATAGGGGCCTCCTGATTTACTTCACAAAATCAAACTTGGGTTTACTCTTACAGAACACACTCCGCCATACGGTGGCACAGTTTTGATTTTTTTTTAAAGCTATTCTTAAGCTGTATTCAATTTTTAAAGGATTGAAGAAGTTAATACCTAGCCCTCACTGAATATTGTTATCAAAACAATTGTTACACCACTTAACAGAACTCCTTTTCGAAACATGCTGCCACACATTGTGCTTTCTCTAACTCCAAACAAAACTTTAAAACACATAGTAAATAACATGTACTTTTAACTTGTACTTTTTCTTCTCCAGCAAGGAAGTCTAACTCCAAACAGGAAACTGCTCCTCAAAGAGTTCAACACTGAAATCCTATCAAACCCAAACCCAGTCCTCAGGAGATTGAACGTTTTAAGTGCCAACACACCAGCCTAGTCTGTAGAACTGGAGTAAAATATATACTTTAGCTTCTGTCTTTGAAAGTGGGTGAGAGCTTCAGCATGGAAAAAGAAAAAATTGCCTTCTGACACTCCCCCCCCCCCCAAAATATATACATAGCCTTACAAGCCAAATGTATACAAAGCCTCCCCAAATCAAGAAGTTGAAAGTGCTACTATGTCAAGTTTTTCGCTCACCCTCCCCCTTCCGACGGGAAGGGGGAGAGAAAGAAGGGGCTGGGGAAAGGAGGGAACGTCGGGGCTGACTTTAGCTGGGCAGCAGGCGAGGCGAGGCGAGGTGGCTGGGCTCCCCACCCCCATTCCCGCACCTTTCCAGTGAACAGAAAAAGAGGCAGAGAAGGGAACCCAATAAGAAGCCCCCAGGAGCCTCGGAACCAACTTCTCCGCGAGAAGAGCAAGGTGGAAGGTACGGCTAGCAGGGGCAGGGCGAGGAGAGGCAGGGGGCGGGGAGGGGGAGTGCTGCAGCGCAGGAGCTGACCCCCGGCCCCTCCCACAAAAGCCGAAACTGGGATCAGGGTCCCCGGGTCAGGCGGATCCCGACGAGCGGAGGGAAGCGCCCCCGCGTCTCTTACCCATGCTGGGGGCTCCCGCGGGGAGAAGCCGGCGTCCGCCGCTCCTCCGGTGGCTTGCGCGGCAGCTCCTGCGGCAGGAGGCGGGCCCCGCGCTCCGCTCTCGCCCCTTCTGAGTTCAGACTGGGCGAGGAGGCGCCTCCATCCGCCCGCGGCGCTCTCCCGCCTGTCCCTTCAGTGCGGCCCGTGAGGCAGAGGCGGCGGCTGCTCCTCACGCCTCGCCTCCGCCGAAGCCACGGCGGCGGGAGGACCCTCCCCGCCTGCCCAGGCGGCGGCTTTCCCACCCCTAGTCGCTCCCGTAGGGGGGTGGGACACGCGGGTTCACGCCGGCCCTGGGCTCCAACCCCGAGCGCCCGCCTAGCTTCGAAGCCCGCCCCTTGCCGCTCCCTCAGCGTCAGCGGTCTCAAAGCGCGACAGCAAAGACTGAAGCGGAGACCCGAACTGAGAGTCAGGGAAGGTGTGGAGGGCTTGGCCGGGGAGGAGGCACATCTCGCGAGAACGCCCTCGTTCTTCCTGCCCCGCCCCCGCCGCAGTCTGGCTCTCACCCCGGCACCCTGGCTGGCGCCGCGTACGGTGACGTAACGGTATGGCGTCGCGTACGTCCAGGTGCGGATGAGGAAAGAGGCTAGAGAAGCTGTGGTTTGTCCTTCCCCCAAGGTTCGGAACACCTGGCTTGCACGTTTTGTCTGGTTTGTCGTCTCAATGGATTCAAAAGGGTTTTGCTGATAAGCAAAGTGAGGCTTAGGTTGGCCCAGTTTCCGCAGTGGCCACGCAGTGTTACTTTCTGCGGAGACTGAGCCTCTGGAGGCCCTAAAAGAAAAGGCGACTAAAAGGAGGGCGAGAAGGGCTTAATCTCAACCCACTAGGGAGGCCCAGCTGTTGCTCGGACCCCTCTGTTTACCTTGCGAAGTACTTTACGGATCGCAAGCACTTGTTCTTCGCCATAGGGGAAAAAACCTTAGATGTAAAATAAATGGTTTTACAGGAATAAATTATTGGGTTATTTTAGTTTCTTGTCAGCTAAAGGCAACTTTCTAAATTTCCTTTCTCTTTTTTGAAAATATAATTTAGGAGTTTTCTGATCAGGAGAGAAAAATAGGCATCCTAATTTGAAATATTATCAAGCATTTTTTTCTAGTGTCAGTGTGAAGGGGAGCATAGGATTTTTGCAGTCAAACAACGAGCCTTAGAGTTAGAAACAAGTGCAGTTAATCCAGCCAGTTTCTCCCCCCCCCCATCCCCCTATTTGACTAGGCCCAGTTCCTGAGCAGATGTGTGAGCAGCCTTTGTTGAATTCAAAATATTGTGTCTAGTGCTTTTTCAAGAAATCGTGACATTTAATTCTCACAGTCACCCAACATTACAACTGTCTTTCTTGTCGTTTGGAACCAAGCCGACCTGGGTTTCTAAAATTTAGCCCAACCATTACTTTTGTGGGACCTTGGATAAATTAATCTTGCTGAACTTCAATTTCTTGAGTTTGCTAAAAAGAAATTTGCTGTGTAGAATAGCATCTGACACTTGGTAGTAACCTTGTGTATTCATTCCCACCGTCTCATTAGGCCTGTTTTTACCATCTGTTAATTCTTTTATTACTTCCAGAAAGATTGGATGTGGTAATTTTATAATAATTGTCAAAGTTACAAGCAGTAGCAAAAAAGGAGGAAAAATGTAATATGCTCACCTAGATGAGATATTGGTTGTGTTGTTTTGAAGTTATGGAACTTGTGCCTTTTTTTAGTCAACAAATATTTGTATCATATTCAGTGTCCCCTACCAAGCAAACAAGCAAAAAAAAAAAAAAAAAAGCTAAAGAAGGGAGACATGAACACAAAATTAACAGTATGAGGTGGAGTCAAAAGCTTGAGAATTTAAAGGAAAAGTAGTTATCTGTAGGCAAGCAACCTGCAAGGAAAAGGTATGAGTTGAACTAAAACTTGGGAGAAATTTATTCTGGAGGAGTCCTAAAAGAAGTAAGGTGTCAAGGTGGATATGCAAACAATATTCTTAAGCTTTTAAGAAATCTGTGACTCAAGCAGCCCATAAGAAAGTAGACCATTTTAAGATTTGGAAGAATGAGGCTGGTCAAAAGCAAAAGAGGATTCATGAAAGAAGACAAAGAAAAATATAAGCTATTTGAAAAGACCTGCAATCCTCAATATATAAAGAAGAAAAGAAAATGAATAGAACTGAAGAGATTAAGGAGAACAAACAAGGAATAAAAAGACCACTGGATTTGACAATAATATGATCTTTGTATAATTTCAGAATGAATATTGTATGATATATATAACTACATGTTCCAAATATATTTAACATAATTTAGATTAAAGGTTTTATCAATTGAAAATGGAGGCGATAAGTAGATAAGGTGAGCATAATTTCTTAGCCAGAGGTCACATCACATAATCTGACATGATAAAACATTTACCATCAGTTCTGTCCTACAAATTCCAGGATCTGTAGTATCTCCATAATAGAACCCATAAGAAAGTTTGGGAATACTGAAGTAAAGCTAAGAAGTAATCACAATTCAAATTTTAATGCTGTCTTCCAAAGACAAAGGAAATTCGAATGGAAGAATGAAATCTAGAAATGTACTATTAAATTTATAAAAATATCTGAAAGTATTTTTATACCTTTGAATGCTAAGTAAATGTTGATTATTAATTTTTCCATCTTGTAAGCCTTACTTCCCCAGCTTTAAGAGGCCTGCAAGGTACGGCAATGTGTTTTACACATTTTTGTTTGTTTTGTTTTGTTTTTGAGACAGAGTTTCACTTTGTCGCCCTTGGTAGACTATTGCCTCAGCCTCCCAAGTAGCTGGGACTGACCACAGGTGCACACCACAAGGCCCGGCTATTTTTTGTTGCAGTTTGGCTAGGGCCAGGTTCTAACCCGCCACCCTTAGTATATGGGTCCAGCAACCTACCCACTGAGCCACAGGCGCTCCCCATCTTACAGGTTTTTGTATAGCTAGCCCTGTCTCAGCTCAAAACATTACTTTCCTCTGAAATAATTATTAGTTGGCTGAAAGAAAATCTAGTGAGAAAATAATTTTATACTTACTATATATAATAAATTTAACTTCAAATCTTTTCAGCTAAAAAAAAAATAATCTTCTGGAAATAAAGCCCTTCCTCTTACTTAAAAAAAAAAAAAAAAATCATCTGTCTCCAGCCATAACACCCTGAATGTTCCTGAAGTCTAATCTCTGAAGAGGCGAGCCTGCTTTACTGCTTGGCTAGGAGACTGCCTGGGAATACTGAGTGTGTACAAAAAAGATTGTCTTTTATTTTTTGCCTTTCTTTTATTGCTACCTTTATCTGAATTAGGTTTGTTTAATCCATCTGTCCTCACTATTCTTTGTATTCTAGGACAAATGGCCTAATAACACTCTAACCATATATTTTCTTTGTTTATTCTAAGTGTTGAACATGTTGTTCTGGCATCAAGGAGAAATTACAATCTCTGTGTGAATGACACAATTTCAGGCCAACCTAATTTATAATAAACTGCATTATTTTTTTTAACTGCCATAATTTCTTCCTAAAGTTTTCTTTTGAATGTATCAGAAGATAACTTACATTCAAAAGATCATCTACTTTCTTTCCTTCTGATAAAAACTATTTTAACCAAGACTGCTAACTAAACTAAATAACTAAATTGTGTTATTTTTAAAGTACTAGCTCAAATCTGGCAAGCAACTAATTCTTTTTTGTTTCTTATTCTTACTTCCAAGGTACTGAGGTTTCCTGTACAGTTTTCTTATTGCTTTGTTGTGGTTTGACTAAGTTACTGTACTCTTAAGTACAAATTACATCAACGTATAACCAGAATTTTAAAAATAACTGTTTAGAAAACAGTTGCAGGAAATAATAATCTCAATCACAATGCCTACACAGTGAGGTCACTGAAGCTGAAAAAAATCCCCCTGCTCAAACTGGTAACCCATCAGCTTGTAACAAAATGCTATGACTCCACTAGCAATTTGTGAGATGTTCTCAGACATATGACAGCTCTGAGCACTTTTCTTTATTGCACATTAAGAAAGAGTTGAATTTAAAGCATGATGATCCTCATCTAAAGGAATCACTACTTCACCAACCTTTTTACTGCTGTTACTTTATTTGTATGCTCTTATCATAGAGCTGGAGTCATAGAAGCCTCCTAGGCCCTCAAAGGGAGTATGTTTCGAGAAGCATTACCCTCCCAAAATTAAGCTAGCTCGTTTTGAAGGATCACATATTTTAAATAATTCCAGTGACAAGCACATTTGCATGTTTTAACTATCAAGCAAATTATAAATGTAGTATGTTGAGAATTTACAGTCATAAGCACACATTCATTTAAATCAACAGGCATTTACTGATCACACATAAATGAACAGTTGCAGGTTCATAAATGTACAAATGGAAAATACCATCTCTGCTCTTAAGAGAGGTAGGGTTGGGAGCCAGTTAGGGGTATAGTGGACTTTCCCAATGTACATAAGGAAGGTTAGGACAACAGGCAGGTGTACAATCAAAAGCCCATATGTCTTTCAGGGGGAACAAATGTAGAAGACCAGAGTAAAGCAAGGAAGGCACTATGTGTCATGGAAATGATTTAAGTTCTAGTTATTACAGGCAATTAAGGGTTTTAAGTAACTAAATTTCTTTTCTAGCTACATCTATAGTCAAAGGAAAATGCACACGTTTCTCAAAAAATTAGGTACAATAGTTACAAAATTATTTGGTTTAATAACTATTAAGTGCCCACTACCCTCAACCAATTAGTAAATACGTTTTTTACTAATACAATAAGTATTTCAAATAATATACAAGGCACTTCATATGCTGGGCACTGTGAGAGATTCAACACAGCAAATACAAACTGTCCTGTCTTCAAATATGATTTCCACCTAGGAAAGCTAAAATATACTTAACTCTGTTTTAACTTAACTCTTTTTTTTTTTTTTTTTTTTTTTTTTTGAGGCAGAGTATTACTTTGTTGCCCTTGGTAGAGTGCTGTAGCATCACAGCTCACAGCAACCTCCAGCTCCTGGGCTTAGGTGATTCTCTTGCCTCAGCCTTCCGAGTAGCTGAGACTACAGGCACCCACCACAACGCCCAACTATTTTGTTGTTGTTGTTGCAGTTTGGCTGGGCCTGGGTTTTAACCCGCCACCCTTGGTATGTGGGGCTGGCACACTACTCACTGAGCCACAGGTGCTACCTGATTTTAACTTACTCTTATTTAAATAGAACTTGCCTTACTGCAGACAAGTTACATTTAAAATCAACATGGCACAGATAAAAAAACTGGGCACATTCTCCTGTTGGTAATGCATGTGCAATATTCTTATTAAGAATATTTGCAAATTTTAAGCAGAAATACAAGTGACCTGTCACCCAAGAATCAGGTAATATTGATACATTTCACAAGTTACTCTACTATAGGATAGCTTTTTTGAAAACAAAAATTTTGGTAGTCTGTGTTTCCTTTACTCATGAATGTATGTAAATTACAAAGAAGTTTTTTAATTTTTTGTTTGTTTGTTTGTTTTTGAGACAGTCTCCCTCTCTCTGCCTGAGTAGAGTGTTCATGGCATTATACCTTGAGCTCAGGGGATCCTCTGACCTCAGTTTCTTGTGTAGGTGGGACTATAGGTGTCCCTCTGCCACAATGCCCAGCTAGTTTTTTTATTTTTAGGAGAGGCTGGTCTTGAACTGAGCTCAAGCATCAGCCACTGGCCTACAAAGAAGTTTTGGGTTTTTGTTTTTTGTTTTTTAATAATAGCCCAAGGGAATTCTCAACAGGATTATAGTTATTATCTCTTGAATGCCATCTGCCTGTTTCTGCCTCTGGCCTAATACAACACTATAAAAAACATTCATCAAATTGCTGCATCCCTATGTTTCTGCTCACCTAGTCATAAATTGCTTTCGAAACAAGAAGTAGAAACTTTATTTCATATCCCCACTTAACTTCCTCAACTACACATCTGACTTGGAAGCTTTTAAGCTGCCTAAAGACATTTCAATGCCCAGAGTGAAGTGCCTACCAAAGCAAAAGAAGCTAATAAACCAATACATTCCTCTGTGTTTATTCCTAAGAATTCACGTTCTATTTTGCTGGTCCCTAGTTCACAGCTCACCTCTCCCACAACTAGGCCACATTTTCTATGTGGCTCATAGCAGATTTCACCCTCCTTGTTCCCCTACATCCACTCAGTGAAAAATCTACCTTTTCTTACATCTATTTAAATAGCTAAGGGCTATCTCAGATAAGACATAGTGCACTTCAAACTTCTTAGCCCTGAGGCTTCTACTAATATCTCCATAACCGGGGAAATCGAGTCTTTCTAAATGGTCCCCTGCACACTCTTCTTTTCACAACTCCTGCAGTCTTGAAACCAGCCAATCCCTCTTTTGCCCTTCAGCTATTACACATCTGATTTGAGCTTATAAGGTTATACTTGGGCTACCTTTTTCCTTCTTAATTTCCTAGGTTATACTCCTCATTCTTGTTTTACTTCTTTGCTCCTCACCCCATATCTTATACCACATCTTTCCTAACTCTTTAACACTGTCCTTAAATTGTCAATCCAGTTTACCCAGTTTAGCAAACCCTACATGGGTAGCCTCTTTGATCTCCAAACCCTCCCTCACCACCAATATATTTTCACAGAATAATCTTGGACCTAACTGAGACTATTATAAGGGGGAAAGCTCTCTGCACATTAAAAGCAGGTAATCTCAATGTATTTCCTAATATGAATCAGTGAAATAGGAAGTGTTATTTCTAGTTTGAAAATACTAGCATCAGCGACATTGATAACAGCTAACACCATCTGAGACTTTAAGTCCCAGGCACTGACTTGAACACTTCATACACCTCACATGACCTGGCCCTCATCACCATGCTATGAGTAGTCCTATTATCACCCCTTTTTAAAGGGCAGGAAACAGACTGGGTAATTAACTTGCCTAAGATCACATAACTATTAAGTGGCAGAGCCTATGCTTTATTCAGTGCTAATTCCTTAGCTGATACCCCCTCCTATTTTAGGGCTCACTCTGTTCCCCAGACTAGAGAGCCGTGGCCTCATCATAGCTCACTGTAACCTTGAATTCCGGGACCAACCTATTCTGCTTCAGCCTTCCATCTTCCTTTCTTTAAAGGGAAGGAGGAAAAAAGAAAACAGTGGATGTGAGAACAGAAGGAATCCTCCCTTAAGGGTTTGTTATAAGAATCAACTAGGAATGGGCCTGGCGCAGACAATGCTGATTTATTTTCCTTCCTTCATTCCTCGAGGACCTATCCCATGCCAGATACCATGCCAGGTGCTTGTGTAGACAGGTGGTGAAAGGTGGTAAAGGAGACACCGTTCCTACCCTCACGAAGCTTATGTTCTGAGATAGAAAGTCAGATTTCACCGTAACACATCATAAACCATCAATGTTATTCCTCCATTCCCCCTCCTACATGACTGTTCTCTTGAATGTTATTTTCTCCTTTCTCATGAAATACTTGTAACTTACGTAGGATATTTGATACCTAGGATATTTCCTTTTGTTATATAATTATTTTCATGCAACTTTCATTTCCTGTTAGGTGCGTGATATCCTTGAAGACTGAGACTATGTCCTACTTCTCTGTACGTTCATACCAGCTACTGGTTCATAGATGGCTCTCAGGAATTACATGTTAAATTCAACAATAGAAAAAATGCAAAATTATTTCACTATGTCCTCAAGATTTCAAATCAAAGAATTATTACTTTGGTGATTGGGTCAAATTCCTCTTTTTGTAAATCAAGGGTGTACAACCTGCTGCCCCCCAACCGTGGGCCACATGCAGGTACAGATTAGTTGATGACTGTTTTGCTCATCTGTGGTGTCAAATGTCAAGGAAAACTGCTCATGAGCTTTCTTTAGTTTGTGTATTTAGTGTTCGTGTATTTAACGCTTACTCGCCCAGTGTGCAGCAGAAAAGAAAAAAAGTTTGGACACAAAGGAAGGATAACCCAGTCTGTGATAAACTCTTGCTGGAGATAATTGGCCAACATGTGATTGCCTGTGATGAATACTTAACCTAAGTGCTCCATTACTTTTTTTAGTGAAGATAATACCTGTTAAAATGATTAAGTACTAATTTTAAGTTGATTTTATATAACTGAATTTTCTTAGATACATCATCTCAAAAAAATTAAAGAAGTATATTCAAAATAGATACATCCTATTTATTACAAGGTCATAATTTTTCTAAGAATTACTGGGTATTGAAATAAATGCTAATAATGTGGCAGAATAGCTGAACTGGTTTTATCTACCCTGTAATCAACATCTGAGCAACCACTCTGACAAGTGAAATCTGCCTGGCCTCTTTACACATAAACACATATTTATGTTTATGTTTTTATGCGTGTTCGGTTTCCACCATGAAACTACCACTTTATTCTTCAGACCTTACCTCTCACCCCTAAAAAAGTGCACAAAGAATGAAGAAATCTAGGCTATTACACAACACTACAAGATTGTGCCCAAAACATATTAAAATGTCATGACCTGTTATTATGAAACTAACCACTACGTGGGTGCAATTTAACCTTAAATCTGGTAAGAAATGAGAATCCAGGATTCAGAGATGCCCTGAATGTTGCAGAACTCAAACAATTGAATAAAACCTTTATAAAATGGAAACATACTGTGATCACCTCACATCAGAGATAAAAGACCAGCAGTTTTCCAAGGCCCAGGGAAATGATACTATGCCAAGAGAAACAGCCTGAGAGGAATTCTCAGCTCTCACATATGTTTAGTTCACATACTAATCTCTGTTTCCAAATGGAAGTGTTAGTTAAAGAATCTATTTGGATGTTATTTAAACCAAAATGAAAAGGAAAGAAACTTCATGGCAGACACTTCGTTAGAGACAGGAATTGAAAGTACAAGAGGACAGTTTCATTCCCTGGGAGAACCCTGAGAATGAGGAAGTCCCTAATTTAAACAAATTTAATGAGAGAAATGTCAGTCAACAAGAGGCCTGAGGGAAAATCCCTCTTACTTACCCATTCCTTCATTCATTTTGAGGGAGAATGTTCCAGGTGTGTCCAGCCTACTGCCTGTGGGCTTCATGCAGATTATTTGAGGAGTGTTTTTTTTCTTATCTTTGGTGTCTATATCAACTTTTTTTGCTAATCAGCTTTCATTAGTGTTTGTGCATTTAATGTGTGGCCCAAGACAACTTGTATACCTCCAATGTACAGCAGAGAAAAAAAAGGTTGGTCCATAACTCAGGGTGAGTTTCATTTAAATGATGTGATATATTGAAATCAAATTTACCCAGTATAAATAAAAGCTTGGCCTATATTAAACACATATACTAGTCTACAGTCCACAATTTACACTCTTCTTTTTTCACTCTGTCACCCTGCATAGAGTGCAGTGGTGTCATCATAGCTCACTGCAACCTCAGACTCCTGTACTGGAAGAACCTCCCATCTCAGCCTCCCAAATGGCTGGGATTTACTAGCATGCACAACATACCTAGCTAATTTTTCTATTTTTTGTAGAGAGAAGGTCTTGTTCTTGCTCAGGCTGGTCTCAAAATGTTGGTCTCAAGTGATCTTCCTGCCTTTGCCTCGCAAAATGCTAGAATTACAGGTGTGATCTATCATGCCACGCCTATACTCTTCTTCCGATGTAAAATTTTTATATAAAAGTTATTTATTGTACAAAATACAAATAATATAGAAATGTGTAAAATAAAATATCGAAGTCCCAAAGAATCCCATGTCTCAAAATGACCATTATTAACAGTTTGATTTGTACTTACCAGAGTTTTTATTCATGTTCTCATATATAAATAGTTTATATTAGACACAAGAATGTGAAACTCAACTTTTTCTTCCTAACAGTAGACATATTTCCATGTCAGTGCATTCTGTTTCCGTATCAGTTCATTCCTTCAAATGGTACATTCTACCATGAACAATCCTTTATTAACGGACTTAGGAATTATTTACAGGTTGTTTTATTTTTTGGTCATAAACACTGCCTCAATAACATCTTTGTGTGTGTGTGTGTGTGATCTATGGTAGATTTATATATAATATATATGTATTTCCTTTTTTTTGCACATTTGTGGGGATAAGATTTTTTCATAAAAGTGGAATTGCTAAATTAAAACGCCATACACATTTACATTTTTATTAGATTGTGCCAAGCTACCTTCCAAAAAATTTTCACTACTCTTTCCAACAGTCTATAAACTATTGTCAAATGGATATCTTTTTAATTTAGTCCGTAAGATAGGAGAAAAATTATAGCTCATTGTTTCAATTTCAAGTAAGAAGGCTGAGAATCTTCACCCATGTATTCCTTGCCTGAAAATTGTCCGCCTGCCAACCAATATCCCTGGCTCATTTAGCTTTTTTTGTGGGTCGACTTCTCATTGACTTCTAAGAACTCTTTATTCTAGGGATATAGATCATTTTTCTGGGTGCCCATTTGCTCTCAGGTCTATTCCTGCCTTTCCCTTGGGTATGTGTGAAGTGGAAGTGAGGGCTGTGGAAAGCTGACCTCTGCAGACTGTTGTCACCATCAGTTGACTTACAGCTAAATTTGGTCAATGAGTGGCACTGGTAGGAGATGGAAGGCAGAATTGTGGCTCCGCCAAAGATGCCAACTTCCTAATCCCTGTAACCTGTAAACACGTTAAACTTGTATTAACATGGCAAAGAAGAATTGAATTATAGATGGAATTACATTTCCAAATCAGCTGATGTTCAAATACGATGATGCTGGATTTTTCAAATGCGCCCAGCATAATCACAAGGGACCTTAAAAGTGGAAGGAGCCAGAAATAGGAGAACCAGAGAAAAGTGAAAAGAACTTGACCAGCCATGGCTGGTTTTGAAGATAGAGGGAAGGGGCCACAGCACAAAACAGGCAGCTCCAAGAAGCTGGAAAAACCATGGAAACAGATGCTCCCCCAAAGCTTCCAGAAAGACATGCAGTATTGACACCCCGTTTCAGATTTCTGATCTCTAGGACTGTGAAATAATAAAATTTGTGTTTTAATCCAGCTTCTATGTGGGAATTCATTCTAGCAACAATAAGAAACTAATACAAAAAGTAAGAGGAAGGGAGAAGCTAAGGCATTCCCACTTTCTTCAGGCAGCATCTCCACCATTCACTGTAATGCTTCCATCAGAAGACTAGAGGGGGTTCAGGGTTAGCCGGCCCAGGGCTCTGAGAGTATCACATCTTCCCTTTTGTCATAGAGCTCAATTTCAAAATCGAGTGTCGACAAGCACTTCTGTTTAGAGGAAACTAAATCACATCAGGAACTGTGGTTATAATGAAGTCTGGAAGATGTTATTTTTAGCTCATTGGCCTTTGCAATACAGAACAGAATACTAGAAGGAGGTTGAAATGGACATTAAACAAATTAACTGAGATGTCTGCTAGAAATACATGTGGTATGTTTTGAGAAGGAAATAGAAGAAACTGGTGCAGTTGGATGCAGCTGTGGAGGGGAATTGTGGCTGGGGGTTAGAATGGAAGCACATTTTACTTTCATTACAGGTCCTTTGAAACTGCTGAAATTTGTAACTTGCACATGTACTATTTATAACTGAAGAATTTTTTAAATAGAATATGGCAAAACAAAATCAAGTAAACTAAAAGAAGATCTCCAATGACTTTGATACCGGTGGTCCACACCCAGGCTTTAGTAACCACATCCATTACTATTTGTTGAAACAAGTGTTTTTTTCTATTTGTTCCAGTGAGGAAGATCAAAGTTAGGTGAAGCAGTAATTGGTAATTATTGGAATTCAGTTTTATATTATTGCCATATTTACAATATTATAATATTATAAATATTAATTTACAGGCTAAAAAATAATCTTTATTGTTACTTAGGTATTTTCTTTACCTGGAATTTTGCTGTTATTTGTCACAAGTATCTTATTGCTCATATTTCAGCGTGGCTAGTTAGCTAATATATGTGCAAAGGCTGACTTTTATAATAAATCATTGCCTTCAATTATCCATCACTTGGATAAGGCTAACCAGTTGGACTGAACTGCCATAGTCAGAAGCCACAATTCTGCTGTTGGCACTTCCAAGGTTACAGGCATGTTGCCAAAAAGGGAACAGTTCTATAGGATAATCTCGTAAAATCAAACCTCTTAAATTGTGAAAATACTTTGGAGAAGAAATTAAATATAACTCTGAGCCCAAGAACCTAGAAAAAAGATTTATAAACAAAGAAGTGGGGGCAGAAATGGGAAATTCAGAGGAAGTGCTTCTCTAACTGGGGAAGATAGTGAGCTGATTTCTGTAGTGTGGGTTGATAGTTGGAGATGGTCTTTCAAATAGCAGAGTCTGAGCAGTCAGTTGAAATGAGGAACCGAAATTTAAGAGAAGGCAGGGGCAATGCTGGTTCCACACACACTTAATAACTACCAAACACATGTAAAATCTTTATGATATGCACAGGTCTTCACTGAATCTGCTTTACTGCAGACCAGCACACGCATACTAGATAGACAACTCTCCCTCTCAGAAGCGTAAAGTGAAACCTCAGTACGAATTGAGTAGAAATGATAATCTGAGCCTTTCTCTCTGAGAAATGTATTTGGAATACAGCTCTAACTGCAATTGTATTATTGATCCCACTATGTGCATGTCACCCAATTGGCTATGGACTCCCAGGGGCTGATGGAATAAGCAAAGAACAGCTTATTCAGCCCCTAGGTTACCACAGGACAGCATCTTGGTGAACTTCGGGTGATTTCCCTGTTATGGCAATTGAGAAATTTCTGAGAGGGTAGGATTTTGTGCTTTACTATTGACTCAATGATAGCCAGACCCTTTGTTATTGGGCTATTGGTTGATCTGGAAAAGGGATGTGTAACTTAGTGTGGGAACACTTAAATTAGAATCTCTATGCCCTACACACACACACACACACACACACACACACACACACACACACACGTCTCTCTAACTGTAGAAGAGTTGCATTTAAAAGTTAATCACTGGCTGGGTGCCTGTGGCTCAAGCGGCTAAGGCACCAGCCACATACACCTGAGCTGGTGGGTTCAAATCCAGCTGGGCCCGCCAAACAACAATGCCGGCTGCAACCAAAAAATATCTGGGTGTTGTGGCGGGCGCCTATAGTCCCAGCTACTTGGGAGCCTGAGGCAAGAGAATCGCTTGAGCTCAGGAGTTGGAGGTTGCTGTGAGCTGTGATGTCACAGCACTCTACCCAGGGGAACAGCTTGAGGCTCTGTCTCAAAAATAAATAAATAAATGAATGAATAAAGTTAATCACTGACGGGTGGCGCCTGTGGCTTAGTGAGGAGGGCGCCGGCCCCATATACCAAGGGTGGCAGGTTTGAACCCAGCCCCGGCCAAACTGCAGCAAAAAAAAAAAAAAAAAAAAATCACTGACTAAAACCCAGGAAGACAACTCACAGCTGCTCTCAATAACACCAGTACTACCTGTAGAAATCTGCATATGCTCCCATGATTCCCTGAAGAACTTACTGGGTGTGGAGGAAAAAAACTGCTGTAAGCAGTGATCTGGCCCATTATGACTCCAGCAAAGGACAAAGTTGCAGACACTGTGTCAGATATAATCTTCACCATTTACAGGAAAGAACTGTAAGAACCAGGAGAAGGGCCACTTGCCTAGGGCTGAGGAATCCAGGCCCCCGGTGAGTCAGGCCTTCAGTAAGAGTAACCAGAGGAATGCTGCTGTGGACTACGCATCCAGGAGGCTGGGGATTTTCCTGTTCCTGTAACACCTGGTATAAAAGTTTTGCATTGTCAATAAAGCTCCTTTTGAGGCCAGGATGCAAGGAAATGTGGCTGTTGGCCCTAGGTATCAAATAGAATAATCCTGTTCCTAGGAACATTCCCTGCAGAATGTTCACCTCTGCAGTGTGATTTCAGATTACGGAGGCTCAATGCATCTACTCAAAATTACTTTCTGGATCTCCTCCTGAATTCACTGAACACAGAGATGTTCTGCCCTCTTCTGTGAGCCCCTAAGATCTTTTTTATGAGGAGGTGGGTGGATGGAATGTGTTTGAAGGAGAAGAGGAGAAGAACCAGACAGATCACTGGGCCTATTGGATTTTCCTAAATGAAATTTTATGTACAACTTCATATAGAAAAGCAGAGCTTCTTGTGTTTGGGGCTAGATTTGGGGGGTCTAGAACCCTACTGCTGGATCCCAAAAGTTAACTCTTTTTAAAATTCAAAAGCCGTTATAATTGAGATTAATTCCTTTAAAAAACATATGTTCTCCTTTAAACTGTGAAACAGCCACATTTCCCTGCATCCTGGCCTCAAGCTATGCAATAATGACCACTATCAAGCCAGAATCTATCCATGATTTAATACATGTTGGAATGAATTAGTTTAAATTAGATTTCTATTTTTCTTAATAACTGGCTGAAATAATTGCACTGAAGAATGTGAACTTTAGTGAAATAGAGGCAAATAAAATTACCTTTGAAGTGTGAGGCACTGTGAGGTAGGGTATACAGAACAGAATGCCCCAAAAAGTGGTTTGAGCACTGGGTTGAGTTAGCAGAGCCAAACAGTAGGGTACTGTGACCGTGAGAAGTATCTTATTGCTACTTTATGTGGCACTTAAGTCACTTATTGCCTGTGTGACCTTAGACAACTTCCTTGACCTCTCTGTGCCTTGGTTATCTCATTTATAATGTGGCTATAATAACAGTACATATCTTAAAATGTTCCTTTGAGAATCAAATGAATATTATTTTTTGACCCTTAATGGTGTCTGACACATGTAAACACTCTATACATGTGCAAAGTAACCATTGTTATCTCAAGGTCCATAATAATTATTGGTATCTCTGCTTTAAAGGTTACACACAAAGTCAGTTATATAGAAGTTATCATTTCTCTGATACCAGTGTGTAGTTTTTTACTTTACTCAGACACTGTGATAAATGTTCTTAGCTGAGTGAGAGAGACAGGGTAAGCTAAGTGACAGAGTAATAAATAAGTTCTTCTGGGCTCTGTAGACATTGTTAGAAATAAAAATAAAATGCTAAAAATGTTTTAAGTTAGAATATTTTATTTCAAGTTAAGTGACATAGTATTTAATATTGTATTAGAAAACTCGTATCTTCTTCTTCTTCTTTTTTTTTTTTGTAGAGAAAGAGTCTCACTTTGTCGCCCTCAGTAGAGTGCCATGGCATCACACAGCTCACAGCAACCTCCAACTCCTGGGCTTAGGCGATTCTCTGCCTCAGCCTCCTGAGCAGCTGGGACTATAGGCGCCTGCCATAATGCCCGGCTATTTTTTTGTTGCAGTTTGGCTGGGGCCGGATTTGAATCTGCCACCCTCAGTATATGGGGCTGGCGCCCTACTCACTGAGCCACAGGCGTTGCCCTCTCATATCTTCTTTTATAATGGTCATATACTTTTCCACTCTTTTCCAATTTAATAAGAGATACATTACTAGATTAATTATGTAAGAAAGCTTTACTTATGAACAAATAAATTTTAGAAGGCACATCATGCTTAATTTTCAGAAACTTTCAAGAAAATGTAGATAAAATGTAACTGTCATGGCATCAAAAGTTAATAAATGCTTTAGTAAATTGGTTTTTGGAAATGTTACATTTTCCACTAACAGAAAATCAGCTGCTTTGTTTTTGTTTGTGTTTTGTTTGGAAATGGTGAGATGATAGAAGTTGTAAGCACCTCCCTGCAAATGACACATTGTGTTGGGAATCATGCCCAATAAGTGAAAAGTCACAGGGCCTGGGCGGTGCCTGTGGCTCAAAGTGGTAGGGCACCGGCCCCATATGCCAGAGGTGGTGGGTTCAAACCCAGCCCTGGCCAAAAACTGAAACAAGAAAAAAAGAAAAGTCACAGTATAATTCTCTTGATAGTTCCGGAGTAGTCAATGCATTTGGATATGATTTAAGAATCTGATTTAGTGACTGCTTCTGATAGATCTGCTGGGGATCAATCTGAGATCAGCTTGGAAAATTATCATATTTATGATCCTTATGATATCATGTACTTTGCCATTAGTATTTCTTTTGTTTCTAGGTTTATAACCAACAATCCATTGTAACTATGAATATAACAATGACTAACAATGATGTAAAGCTCTATAGTAATCAAAAACTTCATTGTGCCTACTAGGTCTCAGCCGAGTGTTAAGCCTTGTAACAGAGTAATGAACAAACTCACCTGAGCTCCATTAACCACAATCCTGTAAACTTTTTAATGAATAGTTTTGAGACAGAGTCTCATTTTTTCACTTCTGGTAGAGTACTGTGGCATCATAGCTCACAGAAACCTCAAACTCTTGGGCTTAAGTGATTCTTTTGCCTCAGCCTCCCAAGTAGCTGGGACTATAGGCACCCGCCACAACACCCAGCTATTGTTTAGAGATGAGATCTCGCTCTTGTTCAGCCTGGTCTCGAACCCTGAGATCAGGCAATCCACCTGTCTCGTCCTCCCAGAGTGCTAGATTACACGGTGAGCCACCGTGCCCAGCCAATAAGCAGATTCTTTAACAACTTGATAGCCTGTGTTGCCAGTTGGGAAGCATTCCATGGTTTTGCATAAGATTGAGAATATTTATTTATTTATTTATTTATTTTAGAGACAAGAGTCTCACTATGTCACCCTCAGTAGAGTGCTGTGGCATCACAGTTCACAGCAACCTCAAACTCTTAGGCTTAAGCAATTTTCTTGCTTCAGCCTTCTGAGTAGCTGGGAGGCATCCCCCACAACACCCGGCTGTTTTTTGGTTGCAGTCATCATTGTTGTTAGGCAGGCCCGGGCTGGGTTCGAACCCACCAACTTCTGTGTATGTGGCTGGTGCCCTAGTCACTGAGCTATAGGCACCGAGCCAGGATTGAGGACTTTTAGAGTACTAAAATCTTCTAAATTTTTTGAAACAAATGTGGAGAAGAGAAAATACTTCCATCCACTCTCGTCCCAGTAAATGCAGTGCTTCCAAACTTAGTAAAAGTTAGCTGGCATTGTTCATCACCAGGAAGATGTAGTATAAGCTTATTCTGAATGTTAAATTAATATCTCAAAGCAGTCAGCAGCAATCTTTTGCAATTGGTGAGTTAAACACTTAACTGCTTTTTCGTAAGTTAGGGCTTCTCAAACTGCATATTGCATACATACTGCCTGAGGATGTTATTAAAATGCAGATTCTGATTTAGCAATTGGGAAGGGGGGAGTTGAGATTCCAGATTTCAAACAGATCTCTAAATGATGCTGATGCTGCTGGTTAACCCACAAGGAACACGAAGACCCTCTCCAGAACTGGCAGGAGAATACTAAATAATTTTCAAGGAAGCAAAATATATGAGAAAATTATAAAGTGCCAAACATACACCACATGTTATGTTATTACAACCTGTCTCCTTGTTTCATTTCAGTCCTTGGACTGTTTATGTACCTGGCAGGCATGAAATGGCATTATTAAACACAACAACAAAGGCTGTTGATTACCCCAAATCCATCTGTCTCTTATCTAAAAACACACCATTCATTGAAACATCATGTGAGTTTTGTGAAGCTTGGAAAGCTGTGGTTACATATAAATAAACACCAATAAATAAAGATGGGTATAGGAGTGACAGGTGATGAGGAAAAGCTAACAAAAGAGAATGAGAGAACATTTGCAAACTGGAAGAAGCCTGTATAAGTCCTATTTGCCTTAGGGTTCAGACTGGTATACTCTGTTCAGAAATTTTCTACATTTGTAAATGAAAGAACTACATATTTACATGAAAAGGTGATATGAATAAATGAATTCAACAGGCTGTACGTGACCTACTGTTGGGCTGGGAAGGGGGTTAGGGTGGATGATAGCTAAAAACCATTTTTGAACACCCAACTTTATACAAACCACATGGATCATATCATTTAATTTCCAGAGTCTCAAGAAGTACATTATTAAAGTCCCCATTTCACAATTGACGAATCTGAGGCTTAGAGAGGTTATAGAACTGCTCCAAGTTCACATGTTGGCAAAGCCAGGCTTTCAAATCCAATTTTTGTACTTTTAATCTATCATAAGTGTTTATAATACCAGTTAAATCATTAAAAACTACACATTGAGTTTTGTTTTGATTTTGGGTAGGTATTTTGAGTACATAGAAAAACTATAATCACTAGCCAAGTATGGTGGAACTAGGAACGACCAAAGTGAGGACAAATGCTTTTCAAATTAATTTAAAAGGAAAATTTATAAACATGGACAAATTAGAACAGTATATAAACTCATAAAATGTCTTCTGCTGCCTTTCTACAAATGAAATTGTTGGGTCAGTGACTGAGAACTTTTAGGGGTGTGGCCTAGCACCGGTGTGTTGTGGGAGCACGCCAAGCGATTCTGAGGACAGAGGGTGAAAACACTTACTCAGATCACGCCTATAAGCAAATCCTTCACTTTCATGCTGTTGTCAAGTAGCTTATTCGATCGGAAGATTTGTTCCCTTTCTTTTTTCAAAGTTACCTTGAATCTACAAGTATTTGTTTAAAAGATGCAAATGGCATCATTTCCCAACAACTACTGGGGTGGTATATTTGAAATCCCAGAACCAAGTAGGCAAACAGATCAGGTCTGTAACCATCTGTCTGTGCTCCAGCAGAAGCTCATATGTCTGAGAGTCACAAGACCTGGCCGACTGCTTTTGGCATGTGAACTGAATCCCAGATCTGTAGATGGTAAGGAAACTACAAATGAAGAGATTAAAAAAAATTAACTTGGAGACACATTGTTTTTTTCATGCTCCTGGAGGGAAATTGTATTTGAAGTGCTACTCTCTAGTACAGAGGTCCTCAAACTTTTTAAACAGGGGGCCAGTTCACTGTCCCTCAGACAGGTGGAGGGCTGGCCTATAGTTTAAAAAAACAAACAAACTATGAACAAATTCCTATGCACACTGCACATATCTTATTTTAAAGTTAAAAAACAAAACAGGAACAAATACAATCACACAGGCCAGGCCATAGTTTGAGGACTCCTGCTCTAGTGTCTACAGGCAAGTTTGTCCTGTCAGGGATTTCTAATGGCTTCTTGTTGCACGCCAAAGTGCTACTGACACTGTTAAAGCCTCTTTTAACTTCTAAGAGCTCAGTGATTGGAAGGGAAACAAAGGAGATACACAGTAATTAGTCAAAGTCTCGTTGATAGCCTAAAACATCAGATATTTTGCTTACCATGTAATTTAATACAGAAATAGTTCAATCGCTATAGTTCTTAAAGCACAAAGATCAGAAAGAGCTTTTCACTCCAGAGTTGCAGTTGGTAAAACTTGACTATGACAGTTAAGTTCACCTTATTTTTGTGTGAACACTGAGGTAAAGGAAAAAACTTATTATCAATCAGTTGTCAAGTGACCACTTTGTAATCCTTGCTAGCTGTACGTCAAAAACAGGACAATTTTTAAAAATTAGTTTTGTCTTTAAACCTTTGTGCAAAGGTAGTACTGGATACACACATGTAGGGCAAGGAAACTGAGCGAGGGGCAGGGAAGCCTGGATGTTGTTGAGTGAAACTTGAATGTGTGTTTTTTTTTTTTTTTTTTTGCAGTTTTTGGCCAGGGCTGAGTTTGAACCCTCCACCTCCGACATATGGGGCTGGCTCCCTACTCCTTTGAGCCACAGGCGCTGCCTTGAAACTTGAATGTATTTTTCTTTTTAGTTTTGGCTCTTTAAAGAAATTCTTTTGTTTCTAGCATGAAGAAGACATAGAGTGCTACTAAAATATAAAACTAACCTGTGCACCAGTGACTATTCTTGGCTAACTTTCAAATTTGGGGTCCTATTTATTTAGGGACTACAGATTCCTAGAATACAGATATCTAGTTTATAGACTTCTTTTTTTTTTTTTTTTTTTACTTTTTTTTTTTTTTTTTAGATCATTTATTGTTAAATGAAGAAGTTACAAAGCAAAATGTATAGATGTCAAAGATAAATTTAAGACATAGTTTTTGTTCAATACTATTCTGGATTTCTTCAGGTTAGAAACAGGAAGAGTGTCAAATGAAAAGGGACTAATTCAACGGAGAACTTCTTAAAAGATTTATGATTTTTGGCTCGGTGCCTGTGGCTCAAGTGGCTAAAGCCTCAGCCACATACACCTGAGCTGGCGGGTTCGAATCCAGCCCGGGCCCCCCCCAAACTACAATGACGGCTGCAACCAGAGAAATAGCCGGGCGTTGTGGCAGGCACCTGTAGTCCCAGCTACTTGGGAGGTAGAGGCAAGAGAATGGCTTGAGCCCAGAAGCTGGAGGTTGCTGTGAGCTGTGATGTCACAGCACTCTACCCAGGGGGACAGCTTGAGGCTCTGTCTCTACAGAAAAAAAAAAAAAAAATGGTTTGTGATTTTAAAGGAAAACAACTTCTCACTAAAAATACAAATCATCCTTATTACATGAAAGCCATAATTTTAAGAAACTAAGAAAAAAGATTTGTATTTATTTATTTATTTTGAGACAGAGCCTCAAAATCACAGCTCACAGCAACCTCCAACTCTGGGCTTAAGCGATTCTCTTGCCTCAGCTTCCCAAGTAGCTGGGACTACAGGCGCCCGCCACATGCCCGGCTATAGACTTCATTTTCTATAGAAGTGTGAATGATCAAGTAGATCGGAAAAAAAATAAAACGATAATTTTCCCATTTCAAGTTGCCAACCATAATGAAGGAATGACCACACATTAGACATAGTGACAGTTGTATTTTTAAGGTAATTAACAAATTAAACCCCCAAACAATTCAAGCTTTCAAGTCATTCAAACAACAAAAATGAAATAACTCATAAGGATACAAGCTATCAAAGTGAAAATAGCAGCAAGATTTTGGCTATGCTAAATAAATTTAAAAGATAAACTTTAAAGTTTTTAGTTTTTTTAATGAATTACATAAAAAAATTATTTTTGGAGACAGGGTCTTTTTTTTTTTTTTTTTTTTTGAGACAGTCTCACTATGTCACCCTCAGTAGAGTACCCTAGGGTCACAGCTCACACAACCCTCAAACTCCTGGGCTAAAGTGTTTCTCTTCCCTCAACCTTCCAAGTAGGGACATTGTGGGACTACAGGCACCTGCTGCAATGCCTGAATATTTTTTGGTTGCAATTGTCGTTGTTTAGCTGGCCTAGGTCTGGTTTGAACCCACCAGTCTCGGTGTATGTGGCCAGTGCCGTAACCACTGTGCTACGGGTGCCAAGCGATGGGTCTTTTTTTTTTTTTTTTTTTTTAATTGTTTGGGATTCATTGATGGTCCAAAAAATTAGGTTATACTGATTGCATTTGTTAGGTAAATTGTTAGGTACATTTCCTCTTATAATTGTGTCCTGCCTGCAAGAAGTGTACCATACCCTGTGCCCCCCCATCCCTTCCCTCCTCCCCTCTCGCCCTCCCTTGTTCCCCTCCCCTCTCTATGTATTAGGCCATCTACTGCCTTCATATTAGAATTGACTACATTGGATTCTTGCTTCTCCATTCTCCATTAGATGTTTTACTAAAAAGAACGCATTCCACCTCAACCCAGGTTAATACAAAAGATATAAAGTCACCATCTCTTAATGGATGAATAGCATCCCACGGTATACATGCACTAGTTTATTAATCCTTTCCTGGATTGGTGGGCATTTTCACATTTTGGAAATGATAGGTTGTTTCCACATTTTGGCAATTGTAAATTGAGCTGCAATAAACAATCTAGTTCAAATGTCCTTGTGATAAAAGGATTTTTTTTTTTTCTTCTGTGTAGATGCCCAGTAATGGGATTCCAGGATCAAATGGGAGATCTAATTTGAGTTCTTTGAGGATTCTCCCTACTTCCTTCCAAAAAGGTTACATTAGTTTGAAGTTCCACCAGCAGTGTACAAGTGCTTCCTTCCTTCCACATCCACGCCAGAATCTGCAGCTTTGAAAGTTTGTGATGTGAGCCGTTCTCACTGGTTTAGGTGATATCTCAGAGTAGTTTGGATTTGCGTTTCTCTGATGATTAGGATTTGCATTTCTCTGATGAGTATTTTTTCATATGTTTGTTAGCCATTTGTTTTCTTTAGAGAAGGTTCCTTTCATGTCTTTTACCTAGTGATAAATTGTTGGATCTTTTCTTTTTTGATTAATTTGAATTCTCTGTAGATCCTCATTATCAAACCTTTGTCTAATTAATAATATGCAAATATCTTTTCCCATTCTGAAGGTTGTGAGACAGGGTCTTGATCTGTTGCTCAAGCTGGAGCACAGTAGCATCATCATAGCTCACTACAGCCTCAAACTTCTGGGCTCAAGCAGTCCTCTTGCCTCAGCCACCTGAGTAGCTGGGACTATGCATGTGTACCACCACATTCGGATGAGGTTTTAGATTTTTCTAGTATAGAACTATACAAGTCTTTCAATTCCAAACTTTGATAATGTTAGGTAGACAGCTAGGATTTCCAGCTTTTCTTAGGACAAGAGTGCCCTGCCTTGTTTTTTTTAATTTATTTTTTATTTCAGATTAATATAAGGGTACAAACCATTAGGTTATATAATTTACACATGAAAGGTTAAAATCAGAGTTGTAACTGTGTCCTACACCTAGGGAGTGTGCCATATATCTATGGATTGTACACACTAGGTGGGAAGCTACTGAACCTCCCTCCCCCCTTCTTGAATTTAAGTGATATTTTTTCTCATTTGGAATAGTGATTGGTAATCTCCTAGTTTTGAATTAGTATTGAGTACATGTGATGTTTGTTTTTCCAATCTTGTGATACTTAGGGAAATGTTCTCTAAATCCATCCGGGTTGTTACAAAGGATGCAAAAATTGATTCCTGAACAGAGGGAGGCATCCAAAAGGAGAGCCACTCAAAACCACGGGGAGCTGGGCAACCTGTTGGACAATTGAAGGGAAGGGATCCCCGCCCAGGAAACAGACATTTTGTACTACCCAAAAGGGCCAGTGCCTTCCCCCAGACAAGGAGCTGGAGCATTCCTGGGGGAAAATGTTGGAGGGGGTTGGGGGTTCAGGCTGCACGGCGAACTGGCGGGTCCTGATCCAAAAGAGAAACTCTGAACCATAAAACTCAGAATAAGGTACCAGAGCGCTCCAGCTGCGGGAACCGGCTACAGCTGCTTCAGCCGCGGACCTGCCAGCAACCGTGGGAACCCAGCAGCACCCTTTCCCACAGCTGATTGCAGTCACCAGTTTTCAGGAGAACCTGGGAGCAGAGTGGAAAGATTTAAGAAGCATGGACTCCTGCACTGAGTGGGAAGGTCGGTGGCAAGTGCTGTCTGGAGCAGAATAGCTGAGGCTACACAATATTTAGGTGACAAACTTTTACAGAAACTCCAAAATGACGATCGGCCTTGGAAGGTGGTTACCATGGTAACAGTATAAACTGTGAATCAGGTATGAGCCCGGGAACCACTCACAGGGACACCAGGTGTCCAGAAAGTATATTGCAGTATGAATACATTCCTACAAAAGTTGATGCCTACACTATACATATAGATGTATATATGAATATTTCTACATACAAGAATAATATTTTTGTAGTTGGTGCCTTTTTTTTGTGGTTGTTGTTCTATTTTTTCCTCACCATTTTCTTGGGGGAGCTTTTGATAATTTTTTATGATTACTTTTTATATAGACATATTTTTTATTTCCATTTTTTCTACTTTTAATTTCTCCTTTCTTCTCTTTTAACTTTTCTATGAACACCACTTTTCTCTCTCTCTCTCTCTTTTCCAATTATTTTACGATTATCACTTTTTATTGCAGTTGTTTTTATGTTGCTGTGGTCATGGGTGTTGTCTGTATGTCTGTATGTCACCATATGTTTCTGTATCTATGGGCTCATGTTTCGGGTAGCCTTTGCATCTGTTTATTTGCTCATTTGCTCTCAATGAGCTTGGTGTTACGACCTGCAACTCTGAGCTCCCAGAACTCCCCTCCACTCTCACTCTGAGGTCTGCAGGCCTGCCCCTCAGGAGTCCAGATTCTTGGGTGATTTCTTGAGAGGTGCAGAAAGGACATGAACTGCAGCTGGACAGTGCTGATTCTGCACCATAGGAGTGAGGTGATGACGGTCGGCTAAGAAGGAATCACGCCGGAGTGGCGGTTCCCCGAGGTGCAGAGCAGGAGCCATCTTTAGCAATAACAAGGACCACCCCAAGATATCCCGTAGCCACTCCTCCTGTCTCCCTGGGCAACCAGAAGAGGCTGGGCATCTTCGCAGATGGCAACCACCATGGAACAGATCTGGGACTGAAACACAGGCCCCGTGAGTAAAGGGTTTGCCTGAGGCGGTACCGGCCTGGGTGGATCATGAGAACTAGAAAACGCACCCACAGAGCTGGGAAACTCCCAGGGTGGGCCTGATCCAGAGGACCATTTTACTGAGCCTAAGACGCACCCGGCCCTCAGGGGATCATCAGCCTGTAGGCAAAGGAGGCCTAGAGGCTACAGCTGACAACTAATCGTGCTGCGAATACAAACCTGCAGGAGTAAAGACAGGGCCTGAGGCACAGGTTCTGGGAACTCAAATCAGCCTCTCCTCTGCAGATGAATTTAGCAGGGTCAGAAACAAACTCCCACAGGGTTGTTCCATTCAGCCAGTAACATAAACTAAAGGTGGGGCTGGAACTGAGTGAACACCCCCAGCCTCCATCAAGTGCCCGAGGTTGACAGGCCTCACCACCCCCTGCTGGATAGAGACAGAGATCAGCGGCCTAGATGAGCAGATACAGACTTCCCTGTGATTTAGGCAGGTGCAAACCTCTGGAGTATCTGCTCACTGGAGACAACTGACTGGGTCACAGCCCTGCGGGGCTAGCAGCAACTGGGTGTGACAGAGCTGCAAGGTGGGGAAGGAGGCATCAGCCTTCCCAGACTGATCTATTTGCTGAGTGGCTCCTCCTCACTCCATGCAGCACTGGAGGAAGCCATATTAGAGGAGTCACCAGACCCCTGTGATCCAGTTCCCAGAGACCTCTTAAACTCTCCCACCCGAGACAGGTTCTGACTGAGACAATTGATTTAGATCTTTAGAACGGAGTCAATCACCTGAGGACTATTCAGGTGGTGCCCTGGGTGTGTAGTTGTAGGAAGGTTTGATTTTCCTTTTCCAATTGTTGCCTGGTAGGCAGGGTGACTTAATTGCTTTTATTTCTCCATAGTTGAGACTTCAACCCAGAGTAACTGTTTCACTAGGGTCGAACAGAAACCAGCTGAAAATAAGACACAACCACATAGCCCCACCACACCAGACAGGGCCCAAGTTTCTCAGGCCACAGCACTGTACAGGTCCTCGACAAAGCTCCAGGGGAAAAATCAGA
>CAUYPK010035631.1:0-22659 GCA_963574355.1 Loris lydekkerianus | reverse complement strand
CAATTTCACAGTTATTGTGTAAAGCCATTCACAGTCCACACGTACTAAGTTTCACATAGCCCATTGTAAGATGCACCACAACTGTATTCTAACCAATCCCCCTCCTTCCAACCCCCCCGTCCCTCCACTCCCTTGCCCCCTCCCCCCGCTGCCGAGGTTGAACATGGGTTACAGCATTCTTGTGAAAGCCCTAAATTAGTTTCATAGTAGGGGTGAGTTCATGGGATACTTTTTCTTCCATTCTTGGGATACTTTACTAAGAAGAATATGTTACAGCTCCATCCATGTAAACACAAAGGAGGTAAAGTCTCCATCTTTCTTTAAGGCTGAATAATATTCCATGGTATACATATACCACAATTTATTAGTCCAATCATGGATCGATGGGCACTTGGGTTTTTTCCATGATTTAGCAATTGTGAATAGGGCTGCAATAAATATTCTGGTGCAAATATCTTTGTTGTGATGTGATTTTTGGCCTTCTGGTTATATGCCCAGTAGAGAAATTACAGGATTGAATGGAACGTTTATTTTTAGATCTCTAAGTGTTCTCCATATATCTTTCCAAAAGGAATGTATTAATTTACATTCCCACCAGCAGTGTAAAAGTGTTCCTTTTTCTCCACATCCACGCCAACATCTCTGGTCTTGGGATTTTGTTATATAGGCTAGTCTCACTGGAGTTAGATGGTATCTCAAAGTAGTTTTGATTTGCATTTCTCTGATGATTAAAGATGATGAGCATTTTTTCATATGTCTGTAGGCCATGCGCCTGTCTTCTTCGGAGAAGTTTCTCTTCATATCCCTTGCCCAGCCTGCAATCGGATCCCTTGTTCTTTTTTTGCTAATGCGTTTTACTTCTCTGTGGATTCTGGTTATTAAACCTTTGTCAGAGATATAACCTGCAAATATCTTCTCCCATTCTGTGGGCTGTTTGCTTGCTTTACTTACTGTGTTCTTGGCTGTGCAGAAACTTTTAAGTTTGATCAAGTCCCAGTAGTGTATTTCTGAAGCTGCTTCAATTGCCTGGGGGGTCCTCCTCATAAAATACTTGCCCAGACCGATTTCTTCAAGGGTTTTTCCTGCACTCTTATCTAGGATTTTTATAGTTTCATGTCTTAAGTTTAAACCTTTTATCCAGTGAGAGTCTATCTTGGTTAATGGTGAAAGGTGTGGATCCATGTCTTTGTGTCTTTACAGAACACCTTTACATTTGTGTTTCTGAGTAAGATATTAAAGGGGACTACCCTTTAATAAATACTTTCTATTTAGTTTCACTTGTTCTGTCTTAAATAGAAAATGTTGATTAATGAGAACAGATGGAGAAGGTTGATATGGTTAAGATAGTAACAGATTATCCACAAAGTATATTGGCATTTAAGCTCCTCATAAAACATTTCATTTTATATTCATTTAATATTTTTCCTTTTGCTATAACAATAGAAACATGGATGGTTAATTTAAACCAGGAGATAATCCAGAAAGCATTAATACTTCCCTTTTAAAAAAGACATGCTGCATTCTGCTTCCATAAATGCAGATGTTTTAACATAGATCCTAGTTGTCCATTAGGGCAGTGGTCCTCATCCATTTTGGCACCAGGGGCCAGTTTCATGGAAGACAATTTTTCTGCAGATGAGGTTGGGGGTGGGATATAGACAGGAGGCAGAACTCAGGCAGTGATCCCAGCGATGGGGACTGGCTGTGAATACAAATGAAACCACTCAACTTGCTTACCACTCATCTTTCCTGTGCAGCCTGATTCCTAACAAGTCAGTTTCTAGAACGTTTTTGGCACTAGGAACTGGTTTTATTGAAGACAATGTTTTCGTGGACCAGGGAAGGTAGGGGGTGGGATAGGAGGGGAGCTCAGCCAATGATGTCATGCCTAACAAGCCACAGACCAGCAGTCATGGCCAGGGGTTTAGGGACAGTTCTGGGCTCTATCATATTTAATTGGTCTGGAATTAGACCAAGGCATTGACGGATTTTTTTTTTTTTTTTTATTGTTAAATCATAGCTGTGTACATTAGTGCAATCAAGGGGTACAATGTGCTGGTTTCATATACAATCTGAAATATTCTCATCAAACTGTTCAGTGTAGCCTTCATGGCATTTTCTTAGGGCATTGACAGATTTAAGAAACTTCCCAGGTGAATCTAATGGGAATAGTCAGGTCTGAGAACTTTTAATATGTCCTTGTCAGAATTGAGTTTTATATCCTCCCTGTTACCCTGTAGTAGATTCCTAAAGATTCCATGGAAAATGAGAAGAAGGTAGGTACGTATATAATAACAAAGTATGAATAAGGTAGGGTTATTTGAAAGAGCATCTTTTTTTGCATAGCATAGTGCATAATAGCTGGCCATACACTGTTTTCACATGTTCCTTGTAGCCCTCTCAACTGGATTATCTTTATTTCCATAAAGAAGGGTTGGTGCCCTCCTTGCTCCCTGCTGCCACCAGAACCATTTCTTTACCTCTCTCCTTAAAGAAGAAAAGCACAGGCACACACAGCTCTATTGAATAGTGCACAATCACATGTACTACCCACTGGTAACCATTATCTATCTACTTCCCCCATCACACTCACTGAAAACTTTTGTTGTCACCTTCCTGTCTGCTCCTGTGGCTTCACCATCTAGATGGAAGGTCCAACCATGTCTTTGGCCTTACAGGGCCTTGTTCTCCTCATTCAGAGCTAGCTTTTCTGCTCTCTCTAATCAATAATAGCAAAATTTATTCCTTCAGAATTTCAATCCCCAGCTTTCTGTCTCTTGTCAACACTTCGTATTCTTACAGCTCATTTTTAGATGTGTCCTCCTTCCAGCAAGTCTTTCACCTCATTGATAGTTCCTTCCACCTTACATAATCAGACTCATATTCTCAGGTTTCCACTGAGATAGTGGAATAGTTCCTTCCACCTTACATAATCAGACTCTATCCATCAGATAGTGGATAGTCCACCTTACATAATCAGACTCTATCCATCAGATAGTGGGTAGTTCCTTCCACCTTACATAATCAGACTCATATTCTCAGGTTTCCACTGAAATTTATGGCTCCAAACTGTATTCATTCTTAGTGCCCTTATCTCTCAACTCTCTTGCATTTTTATCAAGTCCTACAGCCTCACTTGTTGAAGCCCCAACTCTGATTGCAACTATCTTGCCTTCCTGCTTCATTTGTACAGGGCAACAGCTGTATGTTACTAAAGGCAATCCAATAATTTCACTGTTCTCACCACTGGTTTTAAATCAGTGGTTCTCAACTCAGGCCTATATTGTTCTTCCTTTTCTCTCTTCCCGGCAGGACACATTTGGCAATGACAGGAAACATTTTTGATGGTCACAGCTGGGTGAGTGTTGCTGGCACCTGTAAATCCAACAATTACAGTGATTCTCACCACTGGTTTTAAATCAGTGGTTCTCAGTTCAGGCCTATATTGCACTTCCTTTTCTGTCTTTCCCCAGGACACGTTTAGCAATGACAGGAAACATTTTTGATGGTCACATCTGGGTGAGTGCTGCTGGCACCTAGTGGAGAGACCAGGGATGTTGCTGAATGTCCTACTCCTGTGCTTCCCCACTGTCCTTCATAGCAGATCTTCCTTCTCACTGTCTCCACTTACTTGCCTCTTTTTCTTTATCAACCTTCTCCAGCAAAGCTTTCCTTTCTACTCTGCTATCGAAACTAATAAACAGCTATACCAAATCCAGTGGCTACTTGTGCTTCCCAGTAGCTTTTGACATAGTTAACGGCCCCCCTTCTCTCTGAAGACTTTTCTTAGATTTGATGTAACCCACTTCCAAGCTTTCTTTTTTCCCCACTGGCCACTGCTGCTGCTTTGCTGATTTCTTCCTTTTTCTTATTTCTATATAATGAACTGTTTAGAGGTTTCATTATCATTATCAAATGTTTAGTTTTGGATCTTTCCCCTCTCTCCTTAGCCATTTTCTTCCAGTCTTATGACATTACATATAAGCCAAATGCTGATGGCTGCAAGCTAATACCACCAGCCCTGATACCTCCTCTGAGATGCATCACACAGCTCTAATAAGAATCTAGTAGGCACCTCAGACTCTACATGTCCAGAATGGAATTCTTGATTACCTGCCTAAAATCCTGTTTCTCCTCCATTCAGCCTTTCCTATTTTGGTGAGTAACACTTGTGCCCATTGTTACTTAGGCTATTCAGTTCCTCTGCCCTCCTCCTCACACACTTCATGGAAACTATCAGCACATATTATATACTTCATCTCCAAAATATAGACCAATAGTCTTCATGTTATTTCTTTTCAACCTGGAAGTCTGTGATATGCTTTCCCCACCTCTATTCTTATTCTCCACAGATGGACAGAGTGAGCTTTTATGCCTGCAAGGTGTATCATTCTGCTCTTTAAACTCACTTGCTTCTTCCTGCATTTAGAATAAAATTATACCTCCTTAAAATGGCTCTTTCTATTCCTATCCTTCAATCTATGACCCATTTCCTTTTTTTTCTTTTTAAATTCTTTAATCAACTAGACATAAAATTACCATGTTTTTCAGTTTATTATGTGAGTTTTCACTTTCTTTCATGATCAAACTTCATGAACGTAGAGGCCTTGTTTGTTCAGTACACTGCTGTATTCTTAGTGCCCAGAGCAGTGTATTTATACAGTGAGTACTCAAGTAGATATTTGTAGGCCAAATGACTGAAATTACAATATGAGTAGAAATGAAATAATATCTAAGTATACTTTTGTCAATTTCCACAAGGAAATCAGTAGTTTTTTTTTTGTTTTTTTTTTCCCCTAAGAGTATAAGTGAGTTAAGGGCCTGATTTGATTGTAAGACTGCATCAAGGTAGAAATTTTCATAATAGTTCTTCTGCTTTTTATGGGTAACATAAAATTCACAAATGATGATAAAATAGGTCCCCTCAGACCTCTACCAAATATTAAATAGTTTTTAAATAATAGTTTGTGCTTTTTTATTGTAGATAGGTAGATGGCTAGAATTCCTTTACTCATATCCATCCTCAAAGTATAACCTGAATTAATTGTTTTCATGCTAAGAAGGAACTACCCAGAGAATAACTACCTAAGCTGGAAAGTGTTCTGGAACAAGAGGTGGAATGTACCCAGTGTAGACTTATTTAAACCTTTTCACACAAGACTCTACCTTTAAGAATAGTAAACACATTCATTTTCCTTGATTTGGGGAAGAGGAAGAGTTTAGGATTGAAGATAAACTGTTCTTATTAGGGACCAGCACACTCCAAAAATGATATTATTTTGATATATTGCTCATTTTTAATGTAGTAGAGTACTAGCTATTTTCTTCTTTATTTAGAATTACTTTTACCCAGGTCAGTCATGGTAGTTCTTGAAGTCAGGATTGGGATATCAAGAAGATACTCATGGAATGACATTATTTCCTCTTCATTCATTTAGCCATGACACACTCAGGTAGTCTTAAGGCAGTAGATTGTTAAAATACTAATTAAATATGAAGTAGATTCCCCTCAGACTTCTACCAAAAAAAGAGTAAATATACTTTCATCCAAAAGATAAAAAGAATGTTGGGATTAGGTTACTACTTCAAAAGTCTGTTCTATGAGACCTAGAAATGGAGTTATATGAAGAACCCTAGAGTAAGATATTTTTTCAAGGTTTGTTTTTCATTGAGACAGCTGATGAATAATCTCACATTCTGTTTCCCAGTCTAGTTTTCTAGAAACGTCTTAACATAAACAAGAAGTGCAAAATTCTAATTCATTGCTCTTTTTTTCTTTCCTACACCTCTTTAGGTATTCTAATTTGATCTTGAATTTGTTTTCCTTGATGGTTGATGCAAACATTCCAGATATTGCTCTTGAACCAGATAAAACTGTAAAAAAGGTAATTTTCATACATCCTCAGATATCATAGTCTACTTTTCATATATGAAAGGTATTAAGTTTTTAATAGTCTATTTCCTCACATCCCAGCACCTAAACTCCTAAGTAATAAAAATTAAGACGGAGATTTTGTGTCGTTTTCTCACATTTCAAATCTGGAGGTGTCCTGAAAGGTTTAACTGTTCCTTACGTATTCCAAATAGGATCCTTGATTCCTGGCACTCCCAGGCAAAGCATGCTAAGGATATAGTGCTGTACAGAAGGGAGAGCTACTCTTCATTCTTTCCATCCATACCCTTTGTTACAGGGGTTTCAAACTGTGTCAGAGAGACTTGCTTTTTAACTCATCCTGCAAAGAGAAGAGGAAAAGAAAGCCATCGTGTAGGCATACAGTTATTTACAGCTTTCTTACCTTGCTTTCTATCAACAGAAGGGAGGAAGGGCAGTGAATTTGAAAGTTTTATCTGAATTAATTTTTGATTTTCTTATTCATTGGTGGGTAATATGTAAAGTACTTTATCTACCCGAAGGTAATATAAGATGATCTTAAATATCACTATGATTATTAATATTGAACTTCAAAGAAAGATAGTTTAGTTTTTTGGCTTGTAAAAGTATAAAATCACTGAAAGGCAGAAGCAGCCTCAGAGATGTGGTTGCTCTCATGATTAAAAATAATTAGCATCAAAAAGCTCTAAGTTTTACTATAACTGACTCTGAAGGTTATCAGATACCTCTGTGAATTCAATTCAATATGAATGAGACTAGTCTTTTTCTAATTTCACATATCTTTGGCAAGCAGTTAAGAGAGATTTTAATGTAAATTTTGTATTATTTAACTATTTAAGAAAATTAAACTCTTATCAGGATTCCATTTATTCTTTACTGAGCCAGCTGTTTCAATAAAAATTTCTTTTTCCCATCATTAGAAATAGACTTACTTATCACACTTAGTTTTTGGAACACCTTTTTCTCACTATTTTTTTATTTGTTGATGAATTTTTTCTTAGTTATAATCTGGCTGTACAAGATTTTCAAAGCTGTTGCTTTGTTTGTTTGCATCTACTGTAGTAAGGGTCTGTTTTGCTCTTTATTTTAAATCCATTTATCTTATACCTGTCATATATTCACTTTTCCCTACCTTTATTCACATTTGAAATCCATTGTCTGGCCTGGGGCCTGCAGCTCAGTGGCTAGGGCACCAGCCACATACACCAGAGCTGATGGGTTCGAATTCAGCCTGGGCCTGCCAAACAACAATGGCAACTCCAGACAAAGAGCAGCTGGGCATTGTGGCAGCACCTGTAGCCCCAGCTACTTGGGAGGCTAAGACAAGAGAATTGTTTAAGCCCAAGAGTTTGAGGTTGCTGTGAGCTGTGATGCCATGGCACTCTACCCAGGGCAACATAGTGAGAACTGTCTCAAGATAAAAGAAAAAAAAAAGCCATTGTCACTTGTGAAAGTTCTAGCAGTATTTGTCAAACTGAGTCAGATAATTTCTTCTGTCAGGTAAGCTATGTTGTTCTTGTTCTTATTAAATCTTTTGTTCCATCTCTTTCTGTTTTAAGAAATCATAATTGTCTTTTGTTATCAGCTATGTTTATAACACTGTCTTTTAAAAAATGAAACAATTTATTTTATGGAAAAAACAAAAAAACCAAAAGCATGTTTATTAGTCAGCTTTCTTTCAGACTAGTCCTCTCTAGTTGTTTTCTGTAATTTCAACTAAGTGGGCCCTTTAAAAAAAGCATTCATCGGCACTCTACCCAGGGTGATAGCTTGAGGTTCTGTCTAAAAAAAAATAAAAAAGGCATTCATATTTTTCCTTCAAAGCTTATTTTATAGAAGGCTTCTTTGCCTTCTGGTATTACATCAAGAATGTGAAGTAAGCAATTGCTACATAAATTTGACATTGAAGTCATAAATATCAGAAAGTTATCCTGGAATAGGCTAAAATTTGTGTTTCATATTGGTTAATTTTTTTTCAAATTTTTTTATACTTTGATGAAAAATGATTGCTGACATTACTTACCAGCATTACTAATTGGAAAATTTTTGTGATGGCCTCATGACTGAGAGCCAAATAGAGAAACAGTGTAGTGCTTTTTAGTCTTCAAAGAAATACAGATTATTCAGGTTATATGAGTTATCATAACAAAGTGCAGTGATAGTTCTACTGTCTTGATAATAGCAAAGTGTTATGCTGTATAACTAAAGCATAGTAATGAGACCAATATGCAGCATTAAGCAAGGGGATATTATAATATAAATGTAAATATTCATATGAAATACCATAGAACTTCTATAAGTTTAGGTTATAGAGAATGTAACAAACTGGTCAACATAAGGAACTAGGCCTACTGTACTGATATGTACATGTGGTGCATGTCCAGTCCATGATAATTTAGGTCCACTTAAGGAGGTGATCAGTGTAGGGAGGTGGTCAACTATGATGGTTCTACTATATTTAAATTGTATAAAAACACAGATGCTCATGTAACAAACATCCAATACTCAATGCCCACACTTAACAAATGTTAATGTTTTACCCTATTAACTTTAGATCTTCTCATGTTAATGAAAGAAAATGCAATAATTAGTGTTGAATTATACTCACTTGTACTCCTCTAATCAAAGGTAATTATTCTCCTACAGTGTTGTATATATTTCCTGTGAATATTTTTTATACTTCATTCATATAACTTTATTCATCAAGTACTGTCCCAGTGTTTGTGTTATAGAAATACACACAACCAAATTCCCTGTGCTCATGGGGCTTACTTTCTAGTAAGGGAATTAGATAAGAAATAAGATAAAGTAAGTAAAATATACAGCTTATTAGATTGTAAGTCAGTGTTATGAAGAAAAAAATAGAAATTAGCTAACAGTGGTGTTGGAAATTTTAGGTCTAATAGCCAAGAAATGCCTCGCTAAGAATGTGTGAGTCAGCTCTTTTTGAAAAATTAAAAGGAGATATTTTATAGACATGTGGAATGGAAATTAGACCTCTTGGGAAATTAGACCTCTAGCTTCTCTAGAATGCACACTACTAAATAGAGGAAATTTAAGACATTTGAGATTAAAAACATGTGTATTCCCTGTTAAATCAATACCTTTGCTAAGAAAAGAAAAATTAAAAATGTATTTTATTTTGCTTCCTTTTGTTTCACCTGTCTAAGGCTAGGGTCTGTATTAAATACCTTCTAAAGTTTTTACCAGTTCTAGAAGTGTTTCATCATGGACACATACAGCAAGTGATGGTTTAATTGGTTACTGCCCAGCTTCCAGTTGACTTCAAGATTAATGTAAAGTAACTGGTAGATGGCTAATATAAAAACACATAAAAGTTATAATCTACAACTTGACATACAATGTCAGTATTAGCCCTACCATATTCTGTATCATTTCTGTACTAACTAGTGTTTTATTCCTTAAGATGAATATAGACACGTGACAGATAAGGACATGTAAATGCTAGAAGAAAAATGGAAGGAATGTCTAATGCAGTGTTGAAAGGTTTGGAAGGACAAAAAAAGATACCAGAGAAACTTAATCAAAAGTAAGATAAGATATAAAAGAACCAATACAAAGAAAGGGGTAAACTTACACGAGTAACTTCTGAATAGCAAAATTAAATTGAAGAAATACACTTTAGACAGACATGTTCTTCTAGATGATTTGAGCAACTAATAATGGTGTTGGGAAAATAGGCTCCTCAAAATGTAGTTAATTTCTCACTGTTGAATGTTTTAGTAACTGGCCAAATGAATGTCTTTGAGAGAAGCGATTTCATTTCCTGTCAATGGTTGGTGGTTGAAAGTGGTTCCAGCATAGTGCAAGATTGCAAGGGGATCTTTAAGACTGAGGGTGGTAATTCCATTTATGAGATGGAGAAAGAGACAATATGAATATTAAGTTGTTTCCTCTGATCTTCTGATATATACCCAACATAGTAAGCATCAGAATACCCCATTTCAAAGACAGAGACACTGATCCAAATAACAATTTTAAAATATTACGGTAAAAATAAAATCACTGGGAAATAACCAAAAGCAGACATAAGCACAATGGATGCTGAAAGATGAACAGCAGAGGATGGGATTCACAAGTTTGTAACTTTTCCTTGAAGGTACTTTCCAGATACTTTTGGGGATAAACTTATTGATAATGTGTAAAAGATTAGAGTTTTGAGCTGGTGCAATAGCAGGAAATTAGTAAAGAAATTCTGGAAAGGAGAAAGTCACAGAGAAAGTGAGCCCTCATCTTTCCCAGCTAAACAAAAAATTTTTCCAAGAACCCACAGTCCCAAAAAAGGGAAAAGCAGCAGCATGAAGCTTAAAGAAAAGAGCAAAGTTTTCAACTAAGGTCCATCACAGGGAAGATACATTTTGGATTTGATTTTAGCCAAGTTAAGCCTGATAGAATGAATCTTCACAGGAACACAACAGAATTCAGATCCTCTATAATATATCGTTCAGAATATCCATTATCTAATTTTAAAAGTTACTAGATATGTGAAGAAACAGAAAAATGTGACACAAAGTCAATTACAAACAGAAAAACATTCAGTGGAAATGTACCCAGGGGTGGTGTAGATCCTGCAACCACCAGGAAAGAACTTTAAAACAACTATTACAAGTGTTCATGGGCTTAAGGGAAAGTAAATGCATAATAAACTGAACAATGGGAACATCAAAAAAGAAAAACTAGGAAGAAGAAAGAACAAAATGAAAATTCCAGTAGCTAAAATGAAATATTAGTTGGATAAACTTAATAGCAGATTGGATATGGCATTAAAAAGATGCACTAATTTTAAAGATAAATCAATAGGAATTACAAGATCCAAAGAATAAAGACAATGTGGCTTGAAGATAACGTAGCAAAGTGGGATTATGTTAATATTTTCCTTTACCTTCACAGTCTGCACAAGAACAGGAAGTAGTATGTCAATCGCTGGCCAAAGAAACTAAATCTTGTGAAAATATCTCCTGTCCTATGGAGTTTTCCTATATCCTTGCAAAGTACTACTTAAAGGGGTCTATAATTTTAAAGATTTTTTTTTTCTCCCTTTGTTGACTGGGACTTGGGCTAGAATGCAGTAGCATAATTATAGCTCACTGCTGCCTCCAATGCCTGGGCTCAAGAGATCCTCCTGCTTCCACCTTCTGAGCAGCTGTAGGCTAATTTTTGTGTGTGTGTGTGTGTGTGGAGGTGGGGTCTCACTGTTTTGCTCAGGCTGGTCTTGAACTCCTTGCCTCAAGTGATCCTTCCACTTCAGCATCCCAAAGTGCTAGGATTACAAGTGTGAGCCACCGTGCCTAGCTGAGAATTTATTTTTTAGTTTATATTAAAGTTTTAACATCTCCCTACTTTTCTTCATTAAGACTAACAGACTCTTGTCCTGTAGGTTCAGGATAAATTCCGTCTAGACCTGTCAGATGAAGAGGCCGTGCATTACATGCAGAGTCTGATTGATGAAAGCGTCCACGCTCTGTTCGCTGCAGTGGTAGAACAGATTCACAAGTTTGCTCAGGTAAGTTCTCTGAGGACAGTACATCTTTCTCACCTTCTCCATGTATCTACTACCCCAGAGTCCACTGAGAGCCACATTTTCCTCCTGCCAATTGGTATCTTTTCTGTTTTTTGGTTAGCCTGTTTGACATCTTGTTAGCCAGTGGAAGTAAATCATGTTTTATGCATTATTAACTCTAAGGCATCTGCTTTTCCTAGTAAAGACTAAATTATAAAGCAGTCAACATAGGTATTATTGTGTTTTGTAGACATTGATGATTATAAATTCTTGAGAATGATTTAGGATCTAGCACAGACCTTGATAAATGAGACTCAGACACTTTTTGGGTTTTGGTAGACAGAGAAGTGCTAACAAAGTAGTCTAGGAGCTAAGAAAAGCATTTCTCTCCATACACTGAAAGGGCTATACATACACTTATTGTTAACACTATCTACAAATATGTAAGGCAGCAGTTCTCAACCTGTGGGTCATAACCCTTTGGGGATCAAATGACCCTTTCATAGGGGTCACCTAAGATCATCCTGCATATCAGATATTTACATTACGATTCATAACAGTAGCAAAATTACAGTTACGAAGTGGCAACGAAAATAATTTATGATTGGGGGTCACCACAACACCAGGAACTATATTAAAGAAAGGGTTTTGGCATTAGGAAGGTTGAAAACCACTGAGGGAATACCTTTTCATGCTAGTCTGTGATGGTCAACCGTAGATTTAAAACCTGTTTTATTTATGAATGACATAATGAAGATGATTATGAAAATGGTTAGCAAACAAAAAATCATAAGCTGATTTCTTCTCGCACATGCTAACATTCTGTCATTGTGAACTCCTTCCTGACTTTACACATTCACAATGATCTTTCTAAGTGTGTGCTTTAACTTCTCCCTCAGCCAGTATGCAGATGTCTCCATGCTGTATTGACGTCTTTGACCTGTGTTATCCAGTCTTTGTGTGTGTGTGTGTTTTTTTTTTTTAAACTTTATAATACTTTGGATAATTAAAGCTCTTCATTCTTCTTCTCCTTTTTTTTTTTTTTTTTTTGGAGACAGTTTCACTATGTCACCTTCAGTAGAGTGCTATAGCATCCCAGCTCACAGCAACCTCAAACTCTTGGGCTTAAACAATTCTCTTGTCTCAGCCTCCCATGTAGCTGGTACTACAGGTGCCCACCACAACGCCCATCTATTTTTTTGTTGTAGTTGTCGTTGTTTTAGCAGGCCCAGGCTGGGTTTGAACCAGCCAGCTCCGCTGTATGGGGTAGGCACTATAACCACTGCACTTCAGGGGCTGAGCCCATTATTCTTTTTCATGTTTAAATCGTTTTTAAGCATTCTAAATATTACAATCAGCTATACTTTTTATAAAATAATGTTTTACCTTTCTGGCTTTTTACAAATTTTAATGTGTACAGGGTTTCACCTTTACCTAACAGTGAAGTCTGATCTCTGGCAACTCTAGGCCTTTCAGAAGGTTGTATTCTCTGCTACTGTCTAAGCTGTTCCCTAATACTCTTTTTCCCTGAATATTTTTTTTCTTTTTCGTCTTAATGACTGCTTTGCTGCTACCATTTCTTTAGCCCAGAATATACATCTTCTTAATAATGCATCTTATGTAGACTTCCATACGCTAAAATGCAACTTATCCTCCAAGAGTTGTTCTTTTGTTGTTCTTTTTTTTTTTTGCTTTTTTCTTTTTCTGAGACATGAGTCTCACTCATTCACCTGGTAGAGTGCTGTGGTGTCACAATGTATAGCAACCTCAAACTCTTGGGTTTAAGAGATCCTCTTATCTCGGCCTCCTTAGTAACTGGGACTACAAGCATCTGCCACAAGGCCTGGTTAGTTTTTCTATTTTTAGTAGAGACAGAGTCTCATTTTACTCAGGCTGGACTTGAACTCCTGGACCTCAAGCAGTCCACCCATCTTGGCCTCCCAGAGTGCTAGGATTACAGGTAGCATATGCTGCTTCTGGGCACTCCAAAAGCTATTCTTAATGCCACATAGATTCATCTTTCTCTTAATTACCACAATACTTTATACATTTATTATGAATTACACTTATGATTTGTACTCTATTATAGATAATCTGAATAGCCTTGTAACTCATAAAATGTAAACTTTTTGAAGACCAGGCTTTTTACTCTCCTAGTAACTGTACAATGCCTTATATACTTAAAAAGAAATCTAATGAATATAAAGGAATTACAACTTTTAAATTTTAGCATATATTCTTTTTCTGGCATAACAAAAAGTTTCTTTTCCCTGAACATCAATCTTAATCATATTTTTATTACAAGGGCCACTTCAGGGTCTGTTTCATGGGCCATTAATTCTGACCAATCATTTCTCAAAAGCAAATGGTGACTCGAATAGTAGATCAGTGACTTGTCAGAGTTAACCAGCTAGTCAGTCTGGTTCTACACATAGCATAGCAGAGTATTTTATAGCTATATGGGGGGAAAAAGTCCAAACAGGTGTATTTACTTACTTAACATTATGTGACTAATGAGGAGCAGAACCAACGATAGAACCCAGGTCTTTTGACTCCTATAGTTTTGAAACCAGTATCTTGCTTATCACTATATTATGTTATATATTTTTGAACCTTTTCGGCTACACACAATCCTGTTATCTTCTGTCTTTCTCTCTCTCTATATATATATACACCTTATTTTTCCTTTTTAAGCTCAACTAGAATGTGCTTGAGGTCAAAAACTCTTAATCTCTCTGTCTTTTCATTTCTATAATAGGGGATTTACCTATTACAGTTGGTCATTTTTTTTTTTTTTTTTTTTTTTTTTTTTTTATCTTGCTCCATCTCTAAGTGTATGAATTTTTGGCCTTCATGGATTTTCCTCATCCTTATTCTATACTTGCAGATCCTGTTTTTCTCCCATTTTTCCCTCAGTAATTACAATACGTAATGGAGCTAAAAAAAACCCAGACTTAGAATTCGTGCTTCTGCCCTCACACCTTATTTCAGATATTTATAGCTATATAAGCAACCCCAAAGTCATTAGCTTAAAAAATAATAATGATTTATTATTTCTTAAAATTTATAAATCAGGACTGTGGTCAGAGCCCAGCTACAATTGTTTCCTGTAATGTTAGTTCGGTTCACTCATTCATCTGTATTCAGCTGGTGGTTGGATTTTTGTAGAAGGTCCAACAAAGCTTCCCTCACAGTTCCACAGTTCTGTTAGTTTAGTTCTCCTTTGCATGGACTGTCTCTCCATCTTCTCTCACCCTTTAGGACTGCAGCCTGAGCTGGTGCTAGGCAGCATGGTCACTAATTTCCTGAGAGTATGTGAAAGCAGAAGCAGCAGCCATCCTAAAATAAGTCCCAACGACAGCCCAAATTCATAGGGAGAGGAAATAGATTCTACCTCTTGATGGAAGGAAAGGGTTGCATATGCATGAAGAAAAGAATTAAGTGTGGCATGCTTTAAGGTTTAGCTGGCACTCAACCTAATATGCTGCTGCTTAAATTTTGAGCCTTCAAGATCTCTAAAATGCTATGTAGACCGGTGTGATGAAAATGTGTCAAACGGTTTATGAAACTAGTGTATGATGCCCCATGATCATATCGATGTGCACAGCTATAATTTAATTAAAAAAAAAAAAAATCTCTAAAATGAACAAGTGTCATACTTTAAGTAGTCTCATTTTGAAATTCTATTGTTAATTTGCATGAGATGCCCATTTTGCTAGTGGATCTAGCAGTAGGACTGTTTTTCTTAACTTCTTGTATTAAAGATGGAAGAGAGAAAGAGCCTGAAGTGAAGAGAACCTGCAGCCTTCTAATTTCAAGATGGTTCTTTTTTAAGCACCAAAGAAGGCAAGAAAAGCTTCATCTTTCTCTGCTACGCCCCTTTCAATAAAAGGATTTGTTCTATAAAATTTGGATTCAGTCAAAAGGCTGCATCTAAGGTCACGGATGACCTTATGTTTCCCATCCTGAGGCGTAGACCTTGGTTTACCAAAGTCTCTGGGCCTCATCTATCTTTAGTGCATCTATAAAGTGATTGATATTGAAGTAAAACTAACATCTTTTTTTGACATAGATCTAATCTCTGAGATGCAGAAACCTTAATTGCTTTTCATAAAGTTAATATTGACTGCCACAAGGTTTAGTAAATGAAATTTGACTCCCCCCCTTTTCCCTACCTTAGGGATGGTTAAACTGTGAAAGTTGTGAAGAACTCTTTTGAGTTATTGGTGTATATATTCTGTTCATAAAGAAAATATGAATATGGAAGGAGATGAAATGAATTGATAATAGAGATGGGCATACTCTCAATTTAGACATTGAAGAGATCATTTTATAAACATTAATAGATGATTATAATTCTTAGAAAAAAATATTGTTTGTTTCTTAGGTTCCTATTTTCTAGGTCTTCATTGAAATAGTAGGTAAGATATAGAAATCCTGGATAGCTAATTAATATTATTTTGGCTTTTATTGTTACAAGCTCTTTTGGACTAGGATAGTTTCGTGATAACAAGATAGTGTAGAAAGGCAAAGTTATAGAACATATAATAAGAGATGAGAACAAATATCTGAATGATTCCAGTAATATAAGGATTATGATCATCTTAGACTGGTAAAAGTGGAAGTTTAATGCAGCATTAGAATATCTGTGTAGATAACTAACGTTTTTAGATCATATCTCCCCTCTCCATTTTATAATGATAAGCATGATGACTGAAACAATAAAAGTATCGTTATTTATTTGGCCTTTTTATTCATATAGTGCTTCCCTATCTTTTAATACATAATTCTTACTCTAAGCATACAAGTATGTTTTGGTATTTTGTGTTATCCCCATTTTATAGATGAAAAATCTTAACCATACAAAAAAATTATTTCTTAGCTTATCAAATTCAGGTTCTCTTTTCTAGAATTCCAAATTCTAAAAGACAAACTTGAAAATTTTCATGGTGTTCTTTTAGGTCTGCTAAAATATGTGATCTGTACTCTTACTATCCTACATTTGAAAAAATTATTAAATAAGAGTAACTAAGGATATTTAATTTTATTGGAACTTGCTCAGGTATTGAAGTTTATCTGGGATACTAAAAGTCTTAGCTTCATATAAGTCTTTTCAAATTACAAAGTTATAGAAGCATAGCTGTTGTCTCTGGGGAAGATAATTTTTCTTTGAAACTCACATTTCTGTGTATATTGTTTAGGTATTGATACTAATAAATCACATAGGCACTCATATGCTAATGACTAACATCTATTTTTTTTGTCGCTCATAGCATTTATTATAATGACACAATATTGCTAATTGATTTAAGGTAATTTTAGTGCATTCCCATTAATTATTATGGATTGTAGGACCAAGTTTTTTAAAAAAAAGTGAGAGTTAGATACACACTAACAAAAACTATAGTTATTTCAGCAGAAAAGAAATTAAATTCCAAAAGGAGACTAAAAATTGCTAGATACAACTATTATGTCAAGATGCTAAACAAGGCTTGTTTTCTTTCATCATGAAATTCCTAAGGAAGGGTAGAAAGTTAACACTGCACTACTTGTTGCCTAGCAACACCCCCCATTGGTGGTGCAAATTTTCCTCTGAGAAAAACATTTATTTAGATCATTGTCTTTGAAATTGCATCATGGTAATTCTTCTCTCTGCTGAAATGATCTTTAAAGGACTTTCTTAGCCTTGTCTACACAGGCAAGGTAAAGGTTCACATAGTTTGAGTTATATAGGCTTTCAGGGGTAGTCTGTCTCACTGCAGTCCTTTTCCTGTTTGCCCCTCTGTTTATTTATTGATAGTAAAAGTCTAGAGAAAAGGATGTGATTTCCATTAGTCTTAATACATATTAAATCTCATTAATTGAATTTTGGCAGATTAACTAGAACTAGAAATACCTTTTTTGCAGACTTGTAAAAAGTAAGACTAGATTGGTTCAGGACCTTTACCTAAGATCCAGTTCCAGGTACTAGGAACAAATCATGCCATCCATCTTTTTAGCAAGAATCCTTACTTAGTACCTGTGATGTTCAAGCAGGTAATCATAGGTCAAAAGGGCAAATGAATCTGTAGTGACATATTCTTAAAGACCATGTGCCTTTAACCTAGGGCTTTTCTAGGGTAATTTGATTTGTTCATCTTCCTGTTCTGCCTTTATGTGCTGACTTTAGCACCTGAGCCCAGAATAGAGTGATTCACTGTCACTACTGTACTCTCTCTTCTTCGTGAGAAGACAGTATTCTAGGTCAGTGAATGACTCCCTTGGTGTTCAGAATTGGGGAACTAAAGCAATGTGAGCGCATTTCTCCTTTTTTTTTTTTTTTTTTTTTTTTTTTTGTTGTTGTTTGTTTGTTTGTTTATTTTATGTTTTTCTTTTCCTAAGTAATGAATACACATTGTGTCCCAGACTGTGCATAACCTCAGTTGTATCAGGTTGATGTGCTTAATCACATAAACCTCTGACAGTCAAGAAGTCAGTACCTGTGCTAGTATTAACACTTCTATTTGATTTCGGTTATATGAAAGTCAATATTTTATGGGTCAGTGGAATTTTGTTTTTGTTTTTAAGCCTTTGTAACAGTAGTAAATGCATTGATAACAATAGTAGATGTTTAGATGTACTTATGGACCCTACTCTGTATAGTCTTAAATATACCGTAATGTATGTCTGTTGAACTTTATTTGATATTTGAACTTTCATGATGCCTTAACAAAGCTAGCTCTGTTTAAGGGCCATACATCAGGTAATAACCATTGTGGGAAAGGAAAATTACTAGACACTAGATTTTTTTTCTTTACTTTTTTCTTTATTAATTTTATTTAAAGTCTTTAAACCCATACCTGTAGTATTAGTTTGAGTACTACTTGTAAGAGAACAGATAAGTAAAAAAGAAATTATACCTTAAATTTATAATGAGAATATACCCTCTCCTAAATAAACACATAATTGGCTTTAATATTCAAAATGTTGATAAACCCCCAGTTCACAAGTTAATTATTTTCTGCTGCAAATATTAAGCTGACCTTTAGTCTTTAGCTGCACCACAGATATGTAAATATGTAGATACAATAGAACTAAACTATTGTAGATTTAATGCATTACTAATACTCATATGTTAAATCTAAGTACAGATCTATGTGTGTCTTTTTATGTTATTCATACTAACTTGAGTTTTTTCTTTTAGTGCCTATTTTTGCCTCCTTCTCTATATTTTCCTAAACACATATATATGTATATAAATATATATACATATATTCAAATTATATGTATATAATTAGTCTTTGCAAATTGAACATCTTTTCCTTTACATGATCCCTCTTTCATGTTTTCCAGTTAGACTGGAAAACATGGACTGTTTTGTAGTTTTAAGTCTCGTTTACTTAAGTGCCTTACTCATACTTCTCCATACAGTTTTCTCATATGGTTGAAAACTGCATAGCCTTGAATACTCACACAGGGGTGTCTAACTTGCAGCTAATTTTGTGAGCCCTTATTTTCATTATCTGTGGTGTTGGATAGCATGAAAAGTATGTACATAGTTTTGGGTGTTTTTGCAAATCAGCTTTCTTTAGTGTTTGTGTATTTAGCATGTGGCCCAGGCACCTCTTATTGTAGCAATGTATAGCAGAGAAATAAAAAGGTTGCATGCATAGATAGGTACAGACCCAAAAAGGTAATGTTGCTCAGTTTGACTAATTCATGCAGTCTCCCTTTATATTTTGTGGCCCTTATTTTGCCACTTTGAACAGCATTGACTATTTGTATAATTAAAATTTGTTTGGAACATTAGGTTTCATCCTACTTTATAAATGCAAAATGATGTTTAAAAATAAGAGAATAGTGTGTTATTTCTGGATTTCTCTCATATGGGCTTCATTTTACACTTAAGAATGAAGACTAGCAGAGGAAATACTTCATTGAACAAAACAAAAATTATGGAATTATGTGATCAAATAGAAATAATTCTTCTCTAAAACCATTTTTTTTTTTTTTTTGTAATTTAGTAAATGATTTTCTAAAGAGCTAGGCGATTCTTCTATGAGTAGCTTAAATAATATAACATCATAATTTGTAAGTAGATAGTCCAAAATTATTTCCTACCACTTTTTGTGTCCCAGATTTAGTTCTAATTTGTTTAGATTGTTCTGGGAGGAATGACAACAACAATGGTAATGAAATAACAATGATAACAAACTATTGAACATTTAAATGTACCAGGAATTAAGTAAAGTGCTTTCTTGGCATCACCTTGTTTAATTCTTACACTTGTGAAGTATGGTTTTGTTTTATAGATGAAAAAACTAAGGCTGATCTGTGACAAAGCTCAGATTCAAACCCAATCCTGGTTTGTAAAAATAGACACTAGTTACTAAATAACTTCTTGTATGCTTCTAAACTTCAGTTTATTAGGCACGAATAGCTTTTGTTGTGAATAGTGAGCTCTTAAAAATTTACTTGTAAATTTAGAAAATGATTCTTTAAGGTTTTTTTTTTTTTTTTTGCAGTTTTGGCCGGGGCCGGGCTTGAACCTGCCACCCCTGGTCTATGAGGCTGGCATCCTAGTCCTTGAGCCACAGGTGCCGTGCGATTCTTTAAGTTTTATTTCCTTAATCGTTTAACCATTAAAGGAAAAATAAAATCTGCTGGGCAAACAGCCAAGTGTGTATGATATATAAAAAGAGTCACTGCAAACAGTTAACCCAAGATAAACAGGATAAATATGGGATAACATTTATTTTGCACATTGGCCAAAACTAGCCTTGAATTTCATTTACTCACCTGTTCTGTCTGGTTGAACTGCAGTTATAATTGCTACACAGCTACGCATTAAAGTCTGTGATACTTTAAAAAGCAAATATTATAATACAGTTACTTGCTGTATGACAAATGTTTTCAGGTCTTAAGATTAATTATTACAATAGCAGCCAGTCAACAAAATGCCCCGTAGTTTTTAGCTACAATGCCCTGCGTTTTAATTCTCAATCATACACATTTAATTTCCTTATCTTCTCTAAGGAAGGATATTAGACATTTGAATATGGTCCTTGGTAAGGTTTACTTGTGTTTGTCTTATTTATTTATTTTTTTGTCCGGGGTCGGGTTTGAACCTGCCACCTCCTGTATATGGGGCCGGTGCCTTACTCATTGAGCCACAGGAGCCGCCCTGTGTTTGTTTTATTAACTGCTTGCAGTAAGATAGTTTTATACTAACTGTTGGTTTTTTTCTCCTATCAAACATTTTAACAAAAACTCCTTGTATGTATAAGGAGTTAAATATTTTAGGACTGGCTCTGCTATACAGTAGACACAGACATTGTGAGGTATGCATGTAATGGATCATTACAAAAGTATTGAGGTACACAAAAATCAAGAAACGTAAAATATGGACAAATAAATGAAGCCTGCCCAGCAACACCGATAAGCTGAGCAAGTTGAAACTTGCACAGGTGAATCAGAAAGGACACTATTGATTATGTTTTTTGGAAGTGAAATAATGGACCACAGCATAGTCTGTCTCAAAGCTTTCTTGGTTTACAGGCATATGTAGAAGATAATTAAAGGTTCTATTCCAGACTACTACAATAAAGTGAGTCATAGGACTTTTACTTGAACAATTGGAGGTCGTTGTAGGTTTCTTAATTGCCCCGATTTCAACAATATTGTGTCTTAGGGCATAGGGAGGCCCAAGGAGAGGAAGAGAGATGGGGAAATGGCTGGTCAGGGAAGCAGTCAGAACACACTGCGTCGATTAAATTTGCCATCTTCTGTGAACGAGGTTCGTGGCACGTCTAAACAATTAAATAGTAACATCAAAATCACTGATCACAGATAATCGTTAACAGATACGATAATAATAAAAAGTTTTGAAATACTGAAATACTTACCAAGTACGACACACAAAGTGAGCACTTGCTATTGGAAAAATGGTGCCAATAGACTCACTCAAGGCAGGGTTGCTACATACCTTCAATTTATAAAAAAATGCATTATCTGCAAAATACAGCGAAGTGAAGCATGATAAAACAAGGTTTGCCTGTATACTAAAGACCATCTGTTCAGTAGTAGCATTTTTTTTCACACATGCATACATAAATACACATTTTTAATTGCTTCCCATTTAATTCTAGGCTATTTAGACATCCTAGTATGTCAGTGTGGACCTTTCACAATTTGGTTTTTACCTGTATTTTCAACCTTCATCATCTTCCAACAGCTTTCAGAAAATAACCTACTTTATAGATCTGATGATAATTCCTCACAGCCAGTATCCCTCTTCCCCATACAAGTAATCTCTTTGCTCCTTGCCTGGGATGAGTTCCCTACCCATTTGTCAAAATTGTAGGTGTGTGCGTGTATGTGTGTTATGACTCTGTGTATACTAATTTAGTCCTCATGCAGTTTAAGTATCTTTGAGACTTCCAACAGAACTGGAACCACTTTCTAGTACGTACTAGGCACCAAGTAAATGTATGCGGTTTTATGTGAATGCCAACGTCCATTTCCTCAAGAAGTTTATTTTTATTTTCTCTGATACTACCTTTAATAAAAATACCTGAATTGCTTCTTAAAGTATAAAGTATTTTTACACTATTTTTATTAGGATTGAAAATAAATCTTGCTGTATTCTTTCTAAAATTGTTCATTTAAATCACATCAGATTAGAAGCAGTCAGCATGATGGCAGTTTTCACATTTCTTCATGTACACATATATCTACACATATTCAGACATACTTATCAGCAAAATTTATTTCCTTCACTTTTTCTCTGAGAGTCATAATGAGGTGAAGTTCATAGAAAGTTAGTTTTGTTACACATGAACAGCGTTCATAATTCCTTGAAGATAATATGAGCATGAATTTTATTAAACAAAAAGGGCACATGAGGTATGGATGACTCAATGTATATTCACCCAAAGGAAGAAATCTTTGTTTCTTTTATTTCTACTGTCTGTCTCAGTATTGAACACTGTTGACTGTGTTGATCCCAAAATAGCTCTTCTGGGCCTCTCTTGTTCTTTTAGGACTACTTCCTTTGATTTGATTTCCAGACCATTTCTGGAATGAAGTGGGTACACTCTGTGGAATAAGCTACAGGTTTTTATTGTTTTTTATTAAATCATAGCTGTGTACATTAATGCGATCATGGGGCACCATACACTGGTTTTATAGACCATTTGACATATTTTCATCACACTGGTTAACATAGCCTTCCTGGCATTTTCTTAGTTACTGTGTTAAGACATTT
>CAUYPK010035629.1:0-71206 GCA_963574355.1 Loris lydekkerianus | reverse complement strand
GAGCTGGAACATATTCTTCTTAGTAAAGTATCTCAAGAATGGAAGAAAAAGTACCCAATGTACTCAGCCCTACTATGAAACTAATTTAGGGCTTTCACATGAAAGCTGTAACCCAGTTACAACCTAAGAATAGGGGGAAGGGGGAGAGGAAAGGGAGGAAAGGGGGAGGTGGGTAGAGGGAGGGGGAATTGGTGGGATTATACCTGTGGTGCATCTTACAAGAATATATGTGAAACTTAGTAAATGTGGAATGTAAATGTCTTAGCACAATAACTAAGAAAATGCCGGGAAGGCTATGTTAACCAGTGTGATGAAAATGTGTCAAACGGTCTATGAAGCTGGTGTATGATGCACCATGATCATATCAATGTACACAGCTATGATTTAATAAAAAAAAAAGTAGATGAGAGTGACTTGGGTGATAATCTCTTAAGGAGTTGAAGTTTTCCCTGTCTAGAAGGGTAAGTGCTTCTTGATCCATACCAGAATGTCCACATAGAATCATGGAATAATGGCTTCTTGATTATTTTATATGTGCATTTTGGGAATAAGTTTATATTAAGTGTATACCAAAGGACTCTTGGTGCCCACTAGTCGCTAGGAGCACGCACAAGGCAGAACTAAATTATAGTTCCGGAGAGGGGAAATCCAGCACAAAGAAGATGAAAAGAAAGAGAAAGGGTGGCTTCCTCAGGAACAGGGGAGGAAGCAACTGCCTCTGTCTTTTACATCCGACGGAACAGAGCAGACGTGGAAAGGCAGCATGGAAGTCCCTGGGTGTGGAAGAAGGACAGTGGGCAAGGAGCAAGGATCTGCTTTTGCTGCTTCTTGGAGAGACAGAGAAGTGGCTTTGTGCCTGCCCCAGCGTACAAGGCAGCCTTCCTCCTGGAAAAGCAGAGTGAGCTCAGGGGCTGGATGACAGCAAGAGGGGACCCACCATCCCCACCTGGGTTGAGAGATCACTGCAGCAGGAACTGGCCAGCAGCAGTGGTGAAAGGTGGCCATAAAGCTTGAGAGAGAAAAGGGGTCAGTGAGAATTCAGTTTCTAGCCAAGTTGTCATTTAAGTAAGAAAGCAGCAGCATATATTATCAAGGATTCAATAGCTCAAGGAAGACAGAATCTAAGACTCCTTTTTGCAAATAAAACCTCCGTCTTGAAAACCAACCCAGCCAAATTAACAAAAAAAAAAAAAAAAAAAAAAAAAGAATCAAAATAAAGAATTCAGGACTGAGAGGCTGTGGATTCATTGCAAATAGAGCTGAGTCCAAACAACTGTGGGAAACGCGGCTAAAGAAGAGAATTTAAAGGACACACGTAAATATTTTAACACAATGAATCACACTAGCAAGGGGGAAAAAGGGTCAACGAATATAAATTAATGGATTTCTTCGTCTTTCCTGTGAAGTAGTTAAGAATAAAAAACACAGTTTAAAAATAAAAATAACTTTAGCTCCTTAAGTTTTGCAGAAACATTTCCTTTAATTAGATGAGCCTTTTAAGAACTAATATCTCTAGCAGTGAAGAAACATTTGATGTTTATACATGTCTTCAGTTTCTTTTCCATTTGTTAATTAAAGGAAAATTAAATTGAATACCTTAGGTTTACAATTGTAGGAGTATAATCTTACGGTTGTAATCTTTTATTCTCCTGAAATCACAAGAGAACTAATCCTATGTATATATATTCTTTTTTTTTTTTTTTTTTTTTTTTTTTTCCAAGCTTTTGGCCAGGGCCGGGCTTGAACCTGCCACCCTCGGTATATGGGGCTGGCGCCCTACTCCTTAAGCCACAGGTGTGGCCAATCCTGGTATATTTTGTAGAAGAACTTCTATATCTCCACCATGCTTTATAACTGTGCATGAATAAGATGAGATCTGTAAATGCTCACAAAATATCAGTAATAGTTATTTCTGTGCAGTAAGGTTTTGGAGGAGTTTTAAACATTCTTCTTCCCTGTCCCCGACTTTCTCCTTTACTTGAATGTTTCTGTAGTTATTTTGTGGGCTTTAACTTACCTTGTTCTTTCAACGAATGTGTACTTAAAGTTTTCAATTTTAGTTATCCACCATGTATGGATGGAAACACTTTTCTCTAAGAACCTTATCCTGGAAAAACAGTTGAATCAATTAAGGTAAATACAATACAATAATGTATTGTCCTTATGACCAGTAATATTGGCAGAAAAATTGTTCAAACTAAAGCAGCTGGTTACTTTTTTACAGAACAAGAAGCAATTTATTTGGAGGGCTTGGAAGTGAGGAATTGAGGAATAGGCGTCATTGGTGCAGATAAATGTGTTTTTAATTAATGCTCTAAACCAGTGGTTCTCAACTGGTGTCGACCACTCCAGGGACATTTGGCCATGTCCCATGTCCAGAGACATTACTGATGATCACGACTGAGGAAGAGGGGGTGAAAAAGGGGTAGTGGTACTGGCACCTGATAGCACCAAAGATGTCACTGAGCATATTACGATGCATAGGACAGGCCCGCAGTGAAGAATTATCTGACCCAAAGTATTAGTAGTGCTCATGTCGAGAAACTCTACCTTAAACTCTTGGAAAAGAAGCCACTGTATAGACAACTAATTCACTCACCAAAGTGAACCTGGAGACAGAGGATCCTGCTTTGGCAACGAAATCTAAGAAGCTAAACTTATTCTTTTTGGCTACTAGGGTTTTTAGCCAAGTATATTTATTAAGAAACAATTTTCCTGGTTTTTTAAATTAATGTTTAGTCTTTAACTACCGTGTTGGTGTATATTTTCCACTGAGGAATAGGGAATTGTAATCAGTGGTCTCAGCCTAACTAAGGGCAATTGTAGTTTCTAACGGTGACCTTACTGAGAGGTCTTTGATCTCAATCCTTACGGCTGAGGAAGACCAATCAGGCTATTTCAAGTCTCTGGGAAATAGGTTAATGGTCTGGATCAGGTACATTAAACAGAAGTTAATGCCGGAAGACGGGACCATCTTGGTGCGTGTTTAGGGAGTGAATTACCTTTTCTTCATTCACCTTAAGAACAATTTATCACTGTGAACCAGGAACAAACCATCGATAGAAAGGAGGGAAGGTTTCTTCTGTGGAGTAGGGATTTTGTTCACGGTTTTTACAGCACTGTGCCAAAGAAAATATCCACGTGCTGGAATTACCTGTCTGGCTTATGATTATAAACAGCCCTCATATAAAAATTTTAGCATTTCTGGCTCTGCTGTCAGCTGCTCTTCCTGAATTAGTATCCCTTCGTGTCAACTGTTTTATTTCAGCCATAACCATTTCTCTCTGGCAGTGCTCCCTGCAAATGTGTCTTTTCAAGAAAGCTAACCCTGCAAGTGGCTTACTATGACACACCATCTGACCTTATCACGAGAAGGACAAATGGCTCTTGTGCATACCAGATAAATTTTTGGTCTGAAGCTTTGATAAGGTTAGAAGTCTTTGTAAAAAAGGAGCCATCACTTCCTTGGTTGCAGGGTTGTGGTTCTCAAATATTCTTTCATAATGCCTTAAGAATTCTACCTGACTTTGTTGCATACAGATTAAGAAGTGGCTTTCTGGTAATATATAATATTTTGGTCCTGGAAGAGAAAGCTGGGCTTCCAGGGCTGTTAAAGGCATGGGTTTTCACCTAAACACATATGCTGATTGCTGCACATACCTCAATTTGCAACCAACGTCATAGGAAGCAACTGTGTGGACATAGGTAATTCAGTAGATATACAGAGTGTGCAAAAAATGTGTACACATTTTAAGAAAGGAGAAAACTGAATTAAAATTGTAATAATATATACCAACAACGTTTGTTATCTTGCATACTGTATCTTATATCTCCTGTAATTGCAGAAGTCAAACATGATTTGAGTATTACAATTTTAATACAGTTTTTATCCTTTTAAAAAATGTGTATACACTTTTTGGCACCCTCTGTGGTGCTAATCAGCTCGTAGGAAAAGACAGGTATAGAGCTATAGTCAATGTCTACTGAGACATGGATCTTAACTGTAGAAGAAAAATTGCCTTTTTCTAGTTCTGCATAAACCAGTTACAGTTGAATACATGTGTATATCTAAGGCTTGTGATAAAATTTATTTCTAAGTATTATGCCCTAATAATAGTTTGAATTTGAGTAGAGAACAATCAAATGACTCTTAGGTTTCACCCCGTATCAATCTCAGACCATAGTGGAGTTGAGCTTTAGCTTTATTTGTCCCCAAACTGGACAGTATTAGTTCAGCCAGAGTTGATGAGGCTCAGAAGATGAAGCCTTACTGATCTAACTCAAAAGAGACTAATGTAGTGACAGCCAGAATGAGAATTAATTAGAATGAGAAATGTAATTGCCAAGTCAGTCAGGAGAACTATGTTGTCATGGAATCCATAGGAGCTGTAAGTACATCAAATGTTTGGATTGGATTATCTCACAGATAAGCAATCTATCAGTTCCCAGATGAGTGTGCCTGCATTTATTTTAAAACATTATTGTGCATATATTTGTAGGTTGCTTTTCATTACATATTTTTGACAATCAGTAGATCTAAAAGTGTATTTTTATTGGTCTCTACTTTTCTCCATTCTATTTTGGCAATCCTGAACTGCAAGATTATTCTTGCCCTCAGGTGGACGTGTCAAGCTGTTTCACTCAACTTCATTCATGTTCTGTGAATGTAAGTCTCTTATTCTGACTTATTCTTTGGCTTTCCACATAGGTTTTCAGGCAGGGACCACATGAAATTCCAGTATTTTGTTTCTTATGACAATACTCAAGATGAATCAATAAAGTGGCCCCTAATTATGATATTGTTCCATATTATGGTTTGACTGCAGGGAGAAAATCATGCACATGTGATTGCATATTCCATTCTACTGTGTTGTGAATAAATTAGACATCCTGGAGCATATCCTACACACATCTACATATTAGTTTATGTCACCTCTGGACACAGATAAGAGCAAGTTTCTAAGATTTTCAGGCAAAGCACTAGCTCCTAGAATATGACTGCTTTCTTGAAGTGCCAGCCTAAGGGTACAGCTCATCCCTGACTTTCTCACCCAATTCTTTCTCATTTGATTTCTGCAGGTTTTTCAGTCTCTTATGGATTAAGTTAGTCTGAGTCAGCCGAGAATCTGATGAGCTCTGCGAACAAGGATACATTTCTTAACTTTCTCTGAATTAAACATAGAGTAAGCCATAAAAAATAAACAAATACTCCCTTATTGATAAACACAGAGAAAATACTCCCTCAATGGAAAGGATTTTCCATGGGGCTCTTTGTAGCATTCTATCAACTTTAATTAGCAAGCAAAGCTCCTGTGTTCATTACCCTTAGGTTACAAAATAGTAAGTAGTCATTAACTGCTATTAAAGGAGCTAGAATCACAGTATCACCCAATGCAGACTATGTGTTTTCTTCCCTTTCTCCCCCTTTTAATGTACCAAAGATGCTAATATATCTTCACATAGTTTTAATTCAAAGAGTCACCACTGATCTCCAGCCCCTGGCATTTCCTATCCTCTCAGGATTAATAGCAACACTTATCTACTTAAAATAAACAAGCTGACACTTTCAGGACAGCTGGAGACCTTGAACTTGGCCAGGGCTTATCAGCCTCTAATGACGTAGTTGTAGAGCAAGGAAACACTTGGTCTGTTAATTTTATCATGAACAGCAACATCCCCAGCAGTGTTCTGTCTGCACTCAGGGGCTGGGTGGCAGGGCCCTGGAGAGCAGCTGCTCTAATGCATCATGTGGCTCAATGAGGTTATGTATTACCTAACAAGGCACTTGGGAAGAGTCCATTCAACCTTGATACGGTTCCCCTCTCCAGTCATTGACAAATCTAGCTGAACAGACAAGCCCAAAGGGACATGTAAGACTCCAAAGAGGGAAGTAAAATAAAGAGAATTGCTTGAGCATTTCAGGGAAGGCTCCTAGGAGGAGGCAATGCCTTCGCTGAGCATTGGAGGAAGCAGAGGAGTGAAATGAGAGGAGAGGGTAGTTGGGGTGGGAGACCTTGTTCCAAGCTGAAGTGTCAGCACAAGCAAAGATGGCATTTAAGTTTTACTCCTTGTTGGCCCATTCCTAAAGTTCAGATCCCAGTACTGATCCATTTTCCTTGCTTCAGCAGCCTTTAGCAGGATGGAAAGATCTGCTTAGGCAGTGTGGGGCTGTCTGATTGCAGAATGATTTGGTAGCATAGTTGGATCTGGTCTTAATGGCCAGCAGGTGAGATCTGAACTCTTAGCCCTCTTGTAGGGCAGCTGCCAGTAGCAGCAGTCTAAGGAGTTAAAAGGGCCCACTTTGGGAAGGGGTAAATATACTCTAGCCTTGAGGAAAGTCTTGGGCTCATTTGCTTCAACTTCACAGTCCTGTTTTAATGCTCATCCCTCCTTCTTCTGTGTTTGGAAAGAAAAATGTAGTCTTGATACTGTGGCATCAACTACACATGACCATATCTGCAGCTTCATTCATCAAGGAAACTTCATCAAGTCCAATGCTTTGACTCTCCTCTACCTCTACCCCCTCCTCTCCAATCTCCTTGAGCTGTTTTATTCCAGCTGTTGTTGGTAAGGGAATGATAAACATGCACATAGCTGAAGCATGACAATATTATACAGAGCTGCATTTGTGCCTCTGCTATGTAAACTAGGCTCGTGTGTTGGAAAACCTCAGTGAGCAACAAGATGCATCCCTTCCCTTAAAGCATATTTCTGTCTGGCTCTCCTATCCAGATATTTTCTCAAGTCCTTCTTAGGTGGCCCCACCACAGAAGCAGCTGTCATGTCAGAGGACAACCCAGTGGAGAACTGGACAAATGAGGATGCTCTCTCTCTCTGCTCCCTTCCATGATTCCAAAGCCTCCCAAATCTGAGGACAGGGTGGGAATGGGGTGCTCTGTATTTCAAGGATTAATCATTATGTGCAGAAAACAAATCAGGTCTTATTACTCTCCCTATCTGCAATTTTTTTTCTTTTTTGAGGAGAAAGAAAGAGAAGTTTATTAATTTGCCAGAAAATGAGGAGGCCAGGAGACTCCTATATCAAAGTACCAGCAAAGTACCTTCTTCTGAGCAAAAGTACAAAGGTTTTAAAGGAAATCATTCTGACTAATCCCATATTCACCTAAGATAATCTCATGACCACCACCAGGATTCATCCCATCTCCCATGGCACCAGAACAAAGGACACTCCCCTGTCCCTCCTGGCCTGAGGCAGGGATTTAGACTTTGGTTCTCAAAAAATGTAAGGGGCTTTTGAAGAGACAGAAAACATTTTTACCCTTTTTCAAACCATTGTTTCTGTTACATATTCCCCAATGTCAATTTTACCCTTCCATATCTAGAGGAGGAGGGGCAATGTAGACACCAAGCTACTTCCTGCTGGTTTGGGATGGCATTTTAAATGAAAGGTACAGATTATTAAGTAGAAAATGACATAAGCAATAACTACAACCATGAGACTTAACAAGGTGGAAGGGACTGTTGTCTTGCACACAATGCCCAATACAGAGCTGAAACATAGGACTTCTGAGTGCAAAGCTATTAGTTTACCCCATAGATGATCTGTGAGATCAGCTTCTGCAAATTCAGAAATCGGGTATAGAAATACTTTTACCAGGTGAAATTTAGGATAATGCACCCAGCAGCAAGACAGAACAGAAGAGGCAAAAGCCTGTCTATCTGTAAATCTTCCTTCATGGATTGCAAACTGTGGCTCCTTCCTCTACTGCCCCATAGAAGGGGGCAAGTTGGAGTATCCACAGTCAACACCTGACAGACATTACGCTTTTGTAAAAATTCAAACAAAACGAATTGATTACCTCCTACTTTTAAAGCTTCTGGCTGCATGCTCACTTGAATGCAGATCATCAGATTTGCCTCCCTAGTTTGTCTTTAATTGCAATGTTTTAAATGAAGGTTAGGATGTGTGCACAAAAGAGGGAACAAAAAAAAGGAAGTGAATACTAACTATCGTCTGATGGATTTATTTCAAGGTCATGAACTTGGAAAATTCCCATTTTTCACTGACAACAGGTGTGCTTCCTTCTTCCCTCCCTAACTGTGGGTCCTTGGCTGCCTTTTCGCTACTGGCCTTGGCCTCCACACACGCTGGAGGTGTGTGAACAAGGTGTAGAGCCCAGAGAAAGGAGGCTACTGTGGAGGAGTCCTCAAGATAGAGAGAAAAGCCATGCCTGGGAGCTACAGTTGGAAGTACCAGTCTTTGTTTCTGGCTTTTTCCTGCTCACGCTTCATTGCTCATTCTCCAGTGTGCGAAGGGAGCATTGTTTACCTACATAGACATTGGGCTGTTGTTCTTCTTATCTGTTCTTCATAACTGTCTGCTTGGTTTTCCTTTCTCCTGTCCCTGGTTTAATTGATTGTTTCTCTCTCGACCCTGAGACCGTCAGCCGGTTCATGCCAAAACACTGCCTCCCACCGTGCTGCTTGTTTTCTAGCCTTCATTGTTAACAGATCATCAAAGGGGCGATTGGCTCTGTGCTGGCATATGAAAAAAGACATCCTTATTGCTCAACGGTTGCCTGATTTAACTCGGTTGCAAAAGTGGTTTCTTGGGAATAGCCAAGGTGAAGTTTTATGGAAAGGAGTGTCCAAGATTATGATAGTGAGACTTAAATAGCCATTTGATTGCCTATCTGCTTTTTTCCTAGTATGAGTGTCCTTTACCTAATAGACATATTATTGAAAACGTGTATGTAAGTTGAAATTAAAAAAAAAAAAAACTACCCAGAAGTTTTAATTATTTAAGACTGTGGTTAAATGAAAAACTAGTTTGTAAATGATTGATCCCTCCCTAATTTAGGTTGTATAAAAACAAATGTGCAAAAAGGTTGAATTTTCTTAAAGAAAGGGCAACCCAAACCTTGACCAATGCCACACAGTGCCACCAAGACTGGGGTGTGAACAGCCAGTGACAGTGTTGTCTGTGTTCATTCACCTGTGCTGTCCTTAATACCTATGGTCAAACCCATTGTTCCTTTCCTGCTGGCAGATTCTGTCCCACCAGTGACTCAGTATGACTTCATTTATTTGAGGTTTTGGGTCAATGTTATCAAGATTCAAATTACCCTAGGCTTGTTCATACATCTGAATGCAGACATGGACACCCCGTGACTTAGGGGGCACCTGTGAGTACTTTTCAGTGAATCAATTGATAGCAGACTGTTCCCTGGTAAATTACTCTGTCTAATCGGAGAGCTTCACTTCCCTGGAAGTGATTCAGAAGGCCTGATGGGGAAAATCTAGTGTGGGGCTGGACAGGTGCACTGTCGTGCTCTGACTTCTTATGTGTGATCAGCTCCTTCTTCATTAGCATTTTTCCAAGTTGAGCCAAGACTTGCTGCCTACGTGAATGACACTTTAATACCCAAACGCATGTTTCCCCCCTCTAATAATGGAATTCAGCCAAAAGCTTCAAAGAAATCAGAAAACACTATGAGACACTATTGTTCTTAACAATTTTGTTGAAATGGTTTCCAAGACAAATCCAAAAGTCCTTTTGAGACCAAATTCTCCTTCCATTCTCCCTCTGTGCAAGCCTGAGAAGCAGGTTATAATTGGAGTAACTATCTGTTAGGGACTTTTCTGAATGTACCCTTGTTTGCACGTACCCCCATCTCTAAGTTTCATGTATATGATAATAAAATATTTTATTATAAAGGACTATGATGCAAGGCTAAGTGATCTGGTACTTAGCCGGGCTGCCCTTGTGATTATGGAGTGTCTGTGCCTTGCATTCCGGAGGGTGATGCAGGCTCCACCCCTTGGATCCTTCTCCAGGCCTGGAACAGCCGTATCACTCATCCTTCCCTTGATGCGAATGGGACTGCAGCTGGTGCCGCATTCTGAGCCTTTCACTAGGGAGGGCTCTAGGCACTGTGCATGCACCTCCCTTCCCCACAATCTAGGTGTAGCCTTGCTGTCCAGGAGGATTCACACTGATGAGTTCTCATTTTCTATGGATCAGTTATTGGATCAATTCATGAATCCACTCCTAGGCCTGCTGGACATCGAGCACCATGCTGCATGTTGGGAATGCCAAGCTGAATAATCCCTGCTGCCCATTAGCCAGATGTCACTTCACATCTGTTAGAACAGCTCTTACCAAAAATCCACAAGATAACCATGTGCAAGAGAGGATGTGGAAAGTAGAACCCTTGCACACTGTTGGAGGGAATGTACATTAATAAAGACATTGTGGAAAACAGGATGGAGGTTACTTAGAAAATTAAAAATAGGACTACCATATAATCTATATGTCCTTATATAATCCCACTTCTGGGTTCATATCCAAAGGAAATGAAATCGGGATGTCAAAGAGTTTTCTGCACTCACGCGTTCACTGTGGCATCATTCACAATCTCTAAGACATGGACTCAGCCTAAGTATCTGGATCCAGATAAATGGATGAAGAGAACATGTCATATAGACACAACAGAACATATCCAGCCTCCAAAAAGCAGGAAGTCCTGTCGTTTGTGACAACATGGATGAACCTAGAGGGCATTTTGCTCCGTAAAATAAGCTGGGCAAAGAAAGACAAATACTACATGATCTTGTTTCTATGCAGACTGGAAAAAAGTTTGCCTCATAAAAGCAGAGACTAGAAAGGTAATTAATTACTCAGGGCTGGAAGGGGGAAAAGAGCTACAGGGATTGGGGAGATATTGGGCAAAGGATACAAAACTTCAGTTAGGAGGAATAAATTCAGGAAATGTACTGTACATCATGGTGACCATAGTTACTAATAATGTAATGTACACTTGAAAACTTCTAGGAGAGTAGATTTTAAGTACTCTTACACACACACACACACAAAAATAATACGGACATGAGCTAATGCATGTGTTAATTAGCTTGATTGAGCCGTTGCACAAACCTTCAAAACATCACGTCGTACGCCACAAACATGCAATTTTGTCAATTGAAATGCATCAATCAATCAATTAATTTAAATAAAAGACGCCCTGTGCCTTCTCAGCCACTGCACAGTCTAGCGAGGAGGCTGACTTGCCTGTAGGTAGCAAGCTCCACACTTGTCAGAGGTGCTGGGATGGAAACAAGGACTGAGCTAACAGAACAGGCATCACTTTGACGTGTTAATGGCTTGTTTGTATTCACGTTCATCCGTAGGACCTGAAAGCTGAATCATTCTTCAAAATCACTCCCTTAGCTCAGTGTGCAACTTTGCTTTTTATTTTCTGGTGACACATGTGCACGGATAGGAGGATGTTCTCAGAGTTACTGGCTTTGCTAAAGTAGCACCCACACCAACAAAAAAACTAGAACTGAAGATGGGAAGCTCACCCTTCAACCTACCCGAGGGGGGAGTTATTTTTAGATGATTTCTACTTTGAAGTGTTTTAGTCGTGAGAAGTCATCTCATGACATGTCTGCAGATACTGATGGGTCAACCTATAGAAAATTTGTGGATGTGTCATAAATTCAAAATGTCCTCAATATGATGGATTTGGAAGCAGAAGGCATCGTCCAGCTACCTAAATTGTGCACATAGAAATGGAGATAAAGAAATCCAGTGAAAACTCCACCAACATCAATCAAAAGGGCAACTACCTGGGTAGAAAATGAGTCTTGATTGAGGAAAATGCCTGTGTCATAGATTTTTAAAATGCATTTTGTTATTATGCATGTACTACTTGATTGCCATTCACCCAAGTTAGCCTGCACTATTGCGTGTGTATGCCTGTGTGTGCTGTGTCCTCTCTCCTTATCTAAAATGCAAGTTCCTTGAGGGCAAGGACTGACTGAGTGCCTGCAGCCTAGAACAAGAGTCTGCAGGGAGTGGATGCCCAGTGGGTGCTGCTATTGCTGCTACTATTGTTTTTAGCTCACTCAGAACTCAAATCAGTGGCTAAGATCCTGCCAAGTCACATCTCACCAGGGCTCTTTTAACTTCAACCCCAACTCTCTCTGGAGGTCTTCATTCCTTGATGAGGATGCTTTTGCATCAGGGCATTTGAGTACTGAGAGGCAGCCAGGAATGGTTTCATCTTCTCTCTTTACTCAGGAAAGCTTTCCAGGCTTCCCAGGGAAACAGTGGCTTTTATCATAGTACAGTGCACATGTGATAGAAGGGATGGATTCAAAGGAATTTAGTTGGAAGGAACATAATGGAGTAACAAGGATAAATAGTTTAATTAAATCAGTAAAGAATATATAGTCATAGGATCTGGAAGGAAAAAAAAATAAACCTTGTGATGGCAATAAAAACAGGGTCAGTGCAGGGTCTCCAAGGCAACCAAGTACGTGTATCAGCACAGTATGAGAAGGTTCTGGTGCACCCAGGCATGAATCTAAAAGTTAATAATTTTCATTTGTAAGATGGTGCAGTGGCAAAACATGGAGAGGTTATCTGTCACGGGATTAGAAAAAAGAAAAAAAAAAATTAGAAAGAAAAGAAAAAAACATGGAGAGGGAATGAGCACCCTTCATATCTGTCCCCCTGGAAAGCCACCATGTACTTTGAGCATTGTCTCTTGCCCTTACATGTACATGGAAATTGCTGGAACAAAGGGGCTTTTGCCTCCATTCACCCCACTCAGAAGTTGATAGGTAATGAGAGTCCAGGATGGTATTTGTGGAGCAAATGTAAACAAGGCCCAGCACGGGCTACTTAAGTTGCTAGTTCTAGTAGGAGGTTGGAAGACTGAAGTCTTTATTGGACAAAAGGTCAACATTCATGAGTGAAAAGAAAGAGGTGGCGTTTGGGGGTGGGGAAGCGGTGGAGGAAGAAATTCCAAAGCCTGCTGCAAGCCGGCTCAGGAATGTGTTTCAATTAGCAAAGGAAGTGAGCTAGGAGGGCTGTTTTCTGGCAGGCGCTGGCAGGGGAAGGAACAGAGAAGGAGGTCAGCCAGTGAGAAAAGGCCAAGAGGCATGTTGCACTGGGCCTGGTACCCGAGGATGTTTGGCTTTTTTGTTATTTTGGACTAACATTTAAAAAAAATTTGTCTACAGCAGTGTTGTGCCATCTCAATTTGATGCAGTCTTCCTCCAGAACAAGGGGCTTGAGGGGCAATTCTCTTTGGCTTCTCACAGGGTCCAGCTAGTGGGGGGCTCCAATGGCAAGTCAGAGGCTGGAAGGAGAGAGGCTGGGGTATTGTCTCCCCACTCTCTTCTCTCCTCTGTGCCTTGTCTTTGGCAACTGCTGTATCTTTCCACAGCCTTGGTGTTCCCTGGATTCTAATAACATAGCTTCCTCCCCTTCCTCTTCTGGCCCAGGCTAGTCACAGCTGCCCACTGACACCAGTCCCTGGGTGCCAGTCTCACCTCTGCCCACACTTCTGTCTCTCCACCTCATCCAGCTGGAGTAAATTCTATTCCCTGCCAGGTCCTTCTCTTCTTAGTCCTCTCTGTGCACTAACTCATTTAATCCTTCCAACATTTTACTGAGTGAATTGTTCAAGGTCACACAGGAAGTAGCAGAGTCAAAGTCTGAACCCAGGTAGTTGAGCTCTGGACTCTGAGTGCTCAACCACTGGTTCATCCTACCTCTCTCCTAGCTGAGGTCACATTCCTGGGGTACAGCTGAGAATGAGGAAGGGAGACCCAGAGACTTCTAAAATATATGCCAAAAAGGTTTCTTTGTACAAGAAAGCTAAGATACTGGATTTCATGTCCTAGTGGCTCTTGGCTGCCCCCAAAGAATCAACTATGCCCAGGCCATAACCCAGACGAATGAAATCCCAACTCTGGAGATGGGACCCAGGCATGGATAATTCTGGACAGTTAGCATATTGCCAAAATCAAGAACCACTGTTCCAGACCACAGCAATTACTAGAAGGCAGGGATTACAGATGGACAGGCCTGGTGACGGAACTAAAGACTAACAACTGACAGCTACACAGAGGGGGATGAAAAGAAGCCACGGGGAGTTTGAGTAAGAACTGAATAGAAAAACAAGGTATAATCTGGGTTCACTTAACGTCAGGTCAAAATACTTCTAGCTCCGCAGACATCTCATTATTTTCATTATTACAGAACATTACAGTCACTTTTCTGAGTCACTTAAAAAATAGCGATATTGTCAATATACTCAAGGAAAGCAAAGGCGTTTTATACCTTTTTTTTTTTTTTTTTTTTTTTTGGCACTGTATACCTTTTAGAAAGTTTTCCAAAATGTTAGCTCATGAAAGCTATTTAAGTAGGGTAAACTTGGGATATCTGGAAGATTCACTTAAAATGGGATATTTCCAGTTGACCTGTTGATGCCAGATAAATGAGCAATTGCTGGATGACAGCAGTGTTAGTCAAATACACACACGGGCCTGCAGCAGACGCAAATGTTACTTGCTCTTAATTCACAGTCACGGATGACATTTTCATACTTTCTGGTCCTAAACGTCCGGGCTTGGACAGACACGAGTGCTCACCAGGCCGTGGCAAAAACAGAGGATGGTGCCAGCGGCGCGTTCTCTTGGAAATGGTCCGTGGCACAGGGCGAGCGAAGTCTTCATGTATCCAAGCGTGGGCTGCGGTCTGCTGGTTATTTTTGTTGGTTGTTCCTTTTGGACTGGGGTTGGAATATTCCAACAATCTGTTCCTGACAGCAGACCAAACAACTTTTATTCCTTTCTTATGTCTCTCGTGGCTGGTCTTCTTGTTTACATGCGTCCCTGTGGAAAGCTGACGCTGTGATGTGAGGACAGCTCACTGTGAGCTGCCAGGCAGGCCTCCTGGCTGTTCCCCACTTAGCTGAGAAGCCCCGGCCCTGGGCCCTGGGCACTGGGAAGCTCGAAGGGAGCCCCTCCTGATGCCCATGGACAGCCCTCCTGCTCCTTGCCCTGCCGGCCACGAGGCTCCACTCCAGCTTCCTCCCACCCTCTCTGCTCTTGCAGGCCTCGATGGCTATTTTGTATTAGCTCACCCTGAAAATGAAGATCTCCTCCCAGGTTCCTGGGGAGGGTCTTCCAGTGAATCCTTTGTGGGCTCAGCCCCTGTGAGACCCGCTTCTCATCCCGGGCACCGTGGCGTTGGAGAAGGATCATTCTGTGTGGTGGGGGCTATCCTGTGCATCACAGTATGTATCAACATCCCTGGTCTCTACCCACCAGGTGCCAGTAGCATCCCCTCCTCTGAGTTGTGACAATGAAAACTGTCTCCAGACATTGCCAATTCTCCTGGGGGATAAAATTGTCCCTGGTACAGAATTGGCAAGGGAGATGACATAAAGAGACCTAACCGTCAAACTCCATTGGGCACTGGAGTCAAGGGATTAAACTAATGTCCCAAAGACATCCACCCTGGCATCAGGTTGTGAGATGTGTGGGCTGTTGTCCTCTCTCTAAAGCACTGTCTTGTGAGTGAGGAATTAGCCCTGTTCTGCATGGAGCCCCAGGTTGACTGGGAACCTTCCAGTAGTCAGAGCTGTGAATGAGCAGCCTTTGGAGTGGCTGGCCTTCTCCCACAGGGCGATGTCTCTTCTCCTTGCTCCCCCAGAGCTGTCTCCACCCTCCTCTCCCCTGTTTTACACCCCGAAGTCTGACCTGCAGGGGCTGCACTGATAGGCTCCTTGGCCTTCTGGCTTCCAGCTAGGGGAGAAGGTGAAGTCTGGATATGTCTACCCAGGTTCTCCCTCCTCATAGATAGCTGGTTAAAGCGCCCTGGCTAAACGCCGTGGCATGATCATAGCTCACTGTAACCTCAGACTCCTGAGCTCAAAAGTCATTCTCCATCTTCTTACTCCATTTTATTTTTATTCTAGAAATTCAGCACTCCTTAAAATCCTATTACATAAGTATTTATTTTCTTATTAACTGTCTCTCTGACTTGGATATAAGCCCTGTGGTACAAATATTTTGTTTTACTCATGGGTGTGTTCCCTGCACTTAAAACAACACCCTTCTGTGGTAAGTGGTCTGTTAAGATTTGCTGAATGCATGGACGCCTTAAGTGCCACCCCATCATTGTAGGTCAGGAAGCTTTAGTGAAATCTTGGGTTATAGAAGAGTAAAAAAGGCATCCAGGATTATCTGAACTCAGATCTTCCCTCTCTTGACCCAGGGCTCTTCTGTTACCTTGAACTGAATCCTATATGCATAAATTAATGATTGCTTTCTCTTCAAAGGTAATTTGTGTTTTGATAGGGAACAATTTGTGTTATCATTAAGTATGGAAATGGATCTCCAGTCAGGCAGGTTGTGTCAGCAAGCCAGGGGGGAGTTCACATGTGTGTGTGTGCACACGTGCATGCACGTTTGTGTGTGCACAGCCCAAGGTGAAGGATAGATGTTGGTGGTGAGTGACACAGAGCTTTTCTGTGTGTGAAAATCTTATCACTCCATGGCAGTCTAGGATGTGTACAGAAGCTGATCTGGTCACTTCCTTATAGCAAGAACCAAAGTCAGGGTAGATGCCTCCTCGTGAGAGAGTCAGCTCTCCTAGTATTTAAGGAACAATGAGGAAACATGATTCACACAACCTCCCCCAGACTCCTAGAGAGATTAAGAAAGCCATTAGTAAGCTAATTGTGGAGATTTACCTATCCTTGTGAGGTCCTGTGTAAACAGGTCTCGTATACAGTTTTTTTTTTTTTTTTTTTTTTTTTTTTTTCTTTTGAGACAGAGTCTTACTCTATCCCCAGGGCTAGAGTGCAGTGGCATGATCATAGCTCATTGTATGCTCAGACTCCTGAGCTCAAAAGCAATTCTCCTGCCTCGGCAGGAGTAGCTAGGGCTATAGACACTGGCCACCAGAGCCAGCTAATTGTTCTATTTTTAGTAGAGACAGGGTCTTGCTGTCCAGCTCAGGCTGGTCTTAAACTTCTAAGCATAAGCAATCCACCTGCCTGGGCCTCCCAGAGTGCTGGGATTACAGGTGTGAGCCACCGTACCCAGCTTGATGTAGTGTTGTAAGTACAGCATCCAAAACGTGGAATGTTCCACGTGAGGGTTAGATCTCTCAGGAGAAAACCTACTTCTAGGATGTTCAGTTCAGTCTGGGATAGTCAAAGCATATGAGAAACATACCTGAAGTGGCTTAGTTTGCTACATAAGCTAATAACATCTGCCCTTTATTGGATGCTTATTATGTTCAAGGTGATGTGTTAAGTGCTAGTAAGAGTAAAACCAACAACCATTGCCAATGTTTATTAGTTGCTTATTGGGGGATGAGAATAGCACTAAGTGCTTAACAGGCTTACTTTATCCTATGAAGACCCTTATGTGGAAGGTTTTAGTATTTTCTGCATTTTGCTGATGAGAAAACTGAGATCTAGAGAGATTATGAATTTTCCAGGCTGCTCAGCTCTAAATGGTAGAGCCAGGCAGTCTGACTGTAGAGCCTGTGTTATATTAAACTGCAACTTGTGCTCTCTCATTTAATGCTCATGACACTAGGAAATAGGTCCTAGCATTCCCTTCTTATAGAGATGTAGAAACTCACAGATGTATTCTAAACTTTGGAAACACAAAGGACGTAGAAGAGTGAAACAAGACAGAAAAACCCACAACCCACCCTCTGCAAAGAAAAATCTTTATAAAGAACAACTTAGAGGATAATATTACCTGATTTTAAGATTTACAAAGCTACACTAATCAAGGCAAAGTGTCTCAGCTTAAAGATAGACAAATAAGTCAATGGAATAGAAATAGGCCTACAAACATGTGTAAACAACAGTTTTGGTAAAGGCACAAGGCAAATTTAGTGGAGAAACAGTCCTTTCAACTCATTGTGTTAGTGCAATTGGTTATCAATATATAAAAAGAGGAACTTCAATCTATATCTTTCATCATGTAAGTATTAACTCAAGATGGATGAGAAATAAATATAAAACCTAAAACTATAAAAATGTAGAATATATTTGTGACCTTGGGTCGGCAAAGATTTTTCAGCTACCACACCAAACACAATCTCAATGGAACAAATTAATAAATCAGACTTCATCAAAATTAAAAACATCTGATCTTCTAAAGACAGTTCAAAGAATGAAAAGACAAGCCAGGCACTGGAAGATGTTCACACTATATAAATCTAACAAAGTAATTGTATCCAAAATAGATTAAAAAAACCCCTCAAAACTCAATAAGAAAAATAAACAACCCAGTAACAATGAGGGAAATATTTGACTAGACATTTTATTAAAGAGGACTTACATTCAGATGACAAGTAAGCACAGGAAAAGATGCACAACATCACTAGTCATTAGAGAAATGCAAAGTAAAACCACTAGGTGATCCTACTACATACCTATTAGAATAGGAAGAATTAGAAGAAAAATATAACCATCACCACAAGTGTTGGCGAGGATGTGGAGGAACTGGAACTCTTATGTACTGCTGATGGGAATACAGTTTGGCAATTTCTTAGAAAGTTAGGTATGCACCGACCATATGATTTAGTCAGTATATGTATGTCCACACAAATCCTTTTACATAAATATTCTTAGATCTTTATCTTTATTTCCAATTGCCCCAAACTGGGAATAGCCTGAATAACTACTAAAGGTGAATGGATAAACACATTGTGGTCCATTTGTATAAGGAATGAATCCATTCCTACTGGCAATAATGAGAAGAAATGAACAGTTGATACCCTGTAGAACATAGATGAAAGTCAAAATAATTATGCTGAGTAAAAGAAGCCAGAAAAAGGACATATAATGTATGCATCATTTACATAATTTTCTAGAACAACCAAACTAATGTATAGTGACAGAAGGCAGATCAATGTCTGCCTGGGGATGGGAATTGTGGTAGGAGAGGAAGGAGGTGGGATTATAAATGGACACAGGGAAACTTTCAGAGGTGATAGATATGTTTATTATTTTCCTTGTGGTGATTATTTCACCACTGCATATACACATCAACATTACTAAAATTTACTTTAGGTGAGGGCCCACCTCTCTACTTGGTACAATCACTATTAATATGTTCTTGCGATTTTTGATAATTTAAAGGAACTATTTCATGGTTACATGCTTGTGCTCAATTTCTTTTTAAACAAAGACATCATTGTCGATTAGAAAAAATATCATATTTTAAATATGTGCAGTTTATTGTATGTCAGTTATGCCTCGCTAAACTGTTTGAAGAAGCCAAGGCCTTAGCGTCCATGGACATAGGTTTACAGGTGTGTGACCACCTGGCATTGAGGGCACAGGAGTGTGCAAACCCATAGACATAGACACGCACGTACACTAATAAAAACAACTTTAGAGGGCAGGGGGAATTCTCTGGAGTTTTTAGGCTGTTCTTCATCTCCTTCCTCCGTTTTCTTCTATGTGCGGCCCTGTGTATTGCTCTCTGAGCTTCTGTGGTAAAGACGTCTGACATGGTTTTGTGGGGGTTGGAGAAGGAGCAAGGGAAAGACGCTAACCCATCACCCAGCCGTGAGAGGTGTCCCGTCATCGTTCAGCTTCTGAAAGCTGAATTTTGTAATGAGCTGTCACCGTATTTATCACCTAACAATCACTATAATTGGATGAGGTGTGAAAAAACCTGGAAAACATTACCCTGTCAACTGGGTTGGTATCTTTGATGGAGCTGTCTACAGCAGGGCCCCAGACACAATAGAAAATCAGCATGTGGCCTTTTGCAATGGCCATCCGTTCACTTACTCCCGCCCTCCATTCTGCAGACTGTTTCTGTCTTGCAATATAGCGATTCTTTTGTTGGCTCACTAAACACTGTCCTAATATTAGAACTTCCCTATCTAGTTTTAAAGTGTGGTTCAGTCAAAACTACATGGGCTATAGTTCCAAAGGAGCGTGAAGTGAGTCCTGAGGTATTGCTGGGTAACACGACTGCCTGCCCAGGTGCAGCCCAGAGGGTGGTGTTTACCTTGAAGATATGCCACATCAGATACAATTATATTAGTTTAAAATACTAAACACAACTGAATACTTCAAGGCAGCTCTGCCAGTAGGCTCACTACATAAGGAGCCAAAATATCACAGGGTCGTTTGGTGTCCACAGAATCAGAACAGGGGCTGTTAATGGATCTTAAAACGATGCTGTAACGGCTTGAGGTTCTCTTGCCCTCTTGTACTCAAGAGGAGAGTCTCAGGAAAGGAACATACTACTTTGGTCCACACTGCCAAGGCTGTTTCCCTTAGAGGCTTCCATGTCAATGGGCTGCACCCTCCAGAGGGCCTCTAGGACCCTCTGGTTCTCCCTTTTTCCTGCTTCCTTGGCTAACTAACCCCTTCTGTTCATATAGCCATTATCTAATGGGGCACAACACAGACACTCGCCTTTCTGCTCACTGGCTTATAACCATGTAGTCATCGTCCTCATTACCTTCCAGATAAGTGGGACTAAAGTTTGAGAAGCTCTCACACTTTTCTGTTTTACTTTACGGAGAGATGAATGGCTTTTTGGCTTATTTCCATTGCTGGTTAATTATATCCATTTTTGTTTTACTAGTTGTATATGTATCTTATGTATTCATTTCACTATTTAAACCCTGAAAGCTACCTTATTTCCATGTTCTTTGGAGATATCTAACCGGCCAGCCTCCCCGTCCTGCTCCGCACACTGAGCATTGCCCTAAGTCCAGCCTATGCCATAAGCTAACCTGTGATTCAGCAAACTCATTCTTATTGGCTTCAAAAATGCGGTTAATAAAACGGGCACAATGTTTCCCCAACACATAAGAATAAGACTTTTCTTTCAAAGTGGGGGAACAGTTAACATGGAAAGAAGAGAATGAGATGAAAAACTGAAAAATTAACGCACATGTCATTGAATTCAGTAGTTTCATCCATTTTTATATCTGATCTGTAATATCTAGGAAATGTAATTATATTTTGAGAAAAGGCAGCTAAATAAAGTGACATAATTCTGGTACTGTTATAAACCTATTTTCTATTATTATTGTTATTTGATTTTATGTGGGAGAGAAACATTTAGGTTGAATTGGGCCAAGTGGTCAATATTATTTTTATCTATTTTTCTTTTCCTAGCTATGAATGGGAGGATGAGAAGGGGGAGAACTCAGAACATTAAATATTTGTCCAAGATCCTTAAAAATAAAAGAACCAACATGCATTCTTATTTATTTGTTTATTTATTTATTTATTGCAGTTTTTGGCCGGGGCTGAGTTTGAACCCACCACCTCTGGTATATGGGGCTGGTGCCCTACTCCTTTGAGCCACAGGCACCACCCCCAACATGCATTCTTTAACTAGTCAGTGCCAGATCTGCAGATGAACATTTATAAATCCAGGCAAAATATCCTATAGATACATAACTTCTGTGATTATAAAGTCAGAATTTTAAAAAATGGGCATGTAGCTGACTGCCCAGTTAGCACTGGTATATTCAGTTACAGATAGGGCAAAGATTTACACAGGTTGCCACACAGGAGTTCTTTGCACTAGTGAAGTCGTACTCTGCCCAGACAGCTTTCAGGATCTGTCAAGGAGACCATATTTGCCTGTGTCCATTTCCTCATTCCTTAGCAGGTATTTTTTGGAAGCCTGCTTTTTCTCACATTTGATTCAAACCAGGAGGAGGACAACCTTTCAAGATATATTTTCCATGAGCCAACATGATGCTTGCAAACCAGGCTGACACCATCCAGACCTCCTCTCCCCTGAAATGCTATCTCCACCCTGCCAGCTATCTTGACAGAATCAAGCACAGAACACAAGCCTGAGGATGACTTTTGGCCTTGAAATCAAGCCATTTCAGGATATTCAGTTTCTATTTTCCTTGACTTTCCCCAAAGTAATTTTATATCCCTTAGGAGCCAAGAAGCATTTCCTGTAATTAGGGTTTGCTACTGGCACTTGCTCCTTGAAAGTTTCATCTGTCCAGCTCTCAGACCAAGAGACACTGCCCGGGAACTGTGGGTTACAGACTAGAGTGGTCAGGATCCTTCTCACCCTGCAGTCCTGGTTAGAAAGGCCTGGAAACAAGGCTCCGAGACTTTACAAGCCTTTTTATACATTATTTGGAAGTAATAGAAAAGGGCAATAAATCACTTGGTGGACACGGAGCTGACATGTCCCTGACTGGCTGTGTGTAACTTATGTTTTGGGGTCTTGGTTGCCGCAACTAAAAAACCTTTAAAGGAGTGGAAAGAAAGGAGCATCTTCCGTCTCTCTGAGGCAGACGCTGTTGACATCTGTGCACTGCTCCACTTCTCTCTGCTGTCTTTGGGTTTAGGTTGATCGTCTATGACTGATTCCTGGCCTAGAAGATGCTGGTGGAAGTGATCTGCTTTCCAGCCTGTTTCCTGAGTTGTCCCACACCCTTTCTCTTTTTCATCTGCACTAGTGAAAGTGAAAGACCCTGAGATGGTGTTACCACATGACTGAAGAGACCTAGATCCCCAGAAAAGCTTCCCAGGGGAGTCGCTGCCAGTCCCATGAGTGAGAATAGTGTGCTGTGCTAAGCCTCTGAGGTTGTGATTCCAGTGAGCACTACCCTCACTTATATGCGCCCCCCAGCTCCAAAATTCTGTGATCTAGGGAATGACAGAGTACAGGGCCAAGGGAGACAGAGGTTTGTACATGAGCAGGAAGCACTTGGTGTAAATCTACTGTTTAATTGAGTACTGTATTCAAAGGTGCTTCTCTAAAGCAGCCAGTGAAAACTGCAGTGGGCTCCGAGTAATACTTCAAGGACAGGAACATAAGTTCTTTTTAGTGTGACAGTGTCTCGGAGTGTTATAGCACCCTGGTCAAAGCTAGGGAAATAGTTTTTAAAAGAGAATAAAGGCAAATTGTGGAAGAATGGTGATAGAAACTTCTCTCATTAATGAAAAGATGGCTCCAGTCTTGTCGTTAGCAACAGAGATCTCAGAACAAAAGTGCTCACCATTGCTGCACTTGGGACATTTGCATGGAGGTGAAGAGTAAATAGTCACCTTGGCGTTCTCACTCACTGAGGTATTTTTGCTGAACTGCTTCCAGAATCATTTTTTGTTGTTGTTGTCATATGGGAAGTGATTAGGTCTGGGCGGCTACTGATCAGTTGGGTAAAACAGGCAGTTTCTGTCATGTTCTTACTCTCATCCTTTTTCAGAATGGATTCCCACAGTTAAAGTTTTCATCTGGACTTATTTTTACTGAGTGAAATTACCATTTTCAAGAAACCTCCAAAGCTCCATATTTTAGAATAAATGAAGCCTGTCTGTGGGAAAACAAAGCCACAGAAGACACTGGAAAACCTCATGACCTGCTGTTAAATTAAGAAGAGCATCTGGTAGGCATGGGAAAGCCTGTTTGAGCTTCGGGGTCACTTTCTGCATCCCAGCTCCTGTTTACTTTCTGGGCCTTGGTCAGTGTCTTTTTGACAGTGCAGTTTCTGCAGTGCAGCTAGCTCATAATCAAATACAGAAGGCCTTCGGCAATCCCATCCAGGGTGGCTCCATTGAACTTGGTTTAAATGAGAAAGTTTAACCTCTGTCCAGACGCGCAGGCCCAGCGCCTCTTACACCTGCAGGACACTTCATCTTTGAATATGCTTCTCATTTTCCAGACTATCTCAGGGGATCTGCATCCCCCAGTAAAATTCCTGTCTGCACCAAATTACCTTTTAGTGGTGATTTACGCCTCAATAAAATCAAATCTCAAAAGGGGGGATTGGTTTGATTCTATAACTGACGTGATTTATGCATGTTTTCGTTTTGGAATACTTAGTATTTATCTAAGGGTTGGAGAGGGCTTTGTGACGTGATGAGGATATTGACAAGGAGGGCAGTGAAAAATGTCCTCAGGTATCTACTAAGCACAGAAGTCCCTGGGCTCTAAGAAGAAGGTGTGCTTACTGAGATCAGGGTCCACAGTCTCAAGCAGGGGGCTCCACGATTTCCTGGGTATCAGAAACACCCCTAGAATCCTTGAGTTAGATTCACTAAGAATGAGACTCGTATTTTAACAATCTTTACAGAGGACTCCAGTCACACCAGTGAGAAGCACTCCTCATTGGGAGATGGAACCTCTCTTTATGATCTGTAACCTATCACCACCAATGAGTTATTTGCTGCAAAAAGATGAAGGGAGCTGATGCCTTTTGGAGGTCTTCTTTGTATCAAGCATTATGCTAGACGCCCTAAGTATATTCTTTTGTTTAACTCCACAACAGTCCAGCAAAGTTGATATTATTATCCTCATGGTGCACAAGAGAAACTGGAGGTTAAAAATTATTGGTAACTAGCAGGGCATAGATTTGAAGCAAGATCTTTTTGGCTCCATGGGGTATACTTTTCCCACTAAGCCACACTGGCTACCCAAATATTTTAGGGTTACATAGGTTACTCTTTGATCTGCCAATAGATGTTATAAGAAATTTCTTTGTTTTCTTTTTATCCTAGCTTTATTGACTGTATTTGACAAATAAATATTCTGTATATTTAAAGTATACAAAATGATGTATTGATATATGTATACATTGCAAAAGGATTAACCAAGCTAATGGACATATTATCACCTCACATAGTGACCAGTGTGTGTGTGTGTGTGTGTGTGTGTTGAGAACATTTAAGGTCTACTGTTTCATCAAATTTCACATATCAAATATAGTATTGCTGTGTCCTCACTTATTTGTCTTTTAACTGAAAGTGTCTAGTCTTTGACTAATATTGTCTAAATCCCCTCAGGCTCTGGCCCATGGTAACCACCCCTCTCTCTGCTTCTGTGAATTTGACTTTCTAGATTCCACATATAGGGTAAGATTATTCAGAATTTGTGTTTGGGTGAGATTAGTCAGTATTATTAACACAAATGCTGAATAACCTCAGAATTTACGTGAAACTCATTTCACTTAACATAATGACCTCTAGCTCTATCGATGTTGCTGCAAACAACAGGATTCCATTCCTTATTTATGGCTGAGCAATATTTCACTGTGTAGAGATCCCACATTTTCTTTATCCATTCATCTTTCCATGGACATTTTGGTTGATTTTGTATCTTGGCTATGCAACAAACACGGAAGTTCAGAGAACTCTTCAACATGGTGATTTCATTTCCTTTGGATAAATAACCAGAAGTAAAATTGCTGGATCATGTGATAACTTATTTTTAAGTTGAGGAAACTTCATACTATTTTACATAATGACTATACCAGCTTAGGTTCCCACCAACAGTGTACTAGTGTTCCCCTTTTTCCGTCCTCACCAACACTTGTTATCTTATGTTTTCTTGATAATCGCCACTCTAACCAAAATAAGATGATAGCTCATTATGGCGTTGATTTGCATTTCCCTGATAATTACTGAGGTTGAGAACATTTTTATATACTTGGTGGCTATGTGTATGTCTTCTTTTAAGAAACATATATTCAGGTTCTGTCCCCATTTTTCAGCCAGGTCATTTGTTTTCCTGCTATTGAGTTGCATGAGTCTCTTAGTATTTTGGATGTTGATCTGTTATCAGATGTTATGGCTAGCAAATATTTTCTCCCATTCTGTAGGATGTGAGACATTTCTTAAGAAGATGATGGGAAGTTTTTCCATTCACTTAAGGAAAGTAAACTTCATATTTAAAGTGGACACTGCGGTGCACCAAGCAGGACCCCATTTCAAATTGAGCAGCCACTCACTGTCAGCTACGGAAGGGTGGCACCTAGAAGCTCATGGACAAGTCCCCTGTTGAGATTGTCCTGAGCTGAGGAGGGCATTCTCACACACATCATCCTTCCTCCTGACTGCAGCCTTTAGCGCACGCCTGGCCCCGAGGCCTGTAAAATCCTGGCCATCTTGCTTTAGTTCCAGATAACTCTGAAGGCCTATTCCACCTCCAGAGGGCCCCTGCCATTAGCTGGGGCCTTTATGGTGATGTGGGTTCTCCTTCTGTCTAATCCTGCTTCCTTGGCTGCCTTGACTGTGTGACTGTTTCCTAGAGCACCCCCATAACCCTCCTGTAGGACAATCTCCATCTCAGAGTTTGCTTCTCTGGGAACAGGCCCTGTGATGTTGTTCAGTGAAACCGTCCTGTGGATGCGTCATGGTCATGTTTGAACAGTGAGAGGGGATGAATGATGTCCCCTGCCCCTCAGTTTGCATGTTTATGTCCTAGCCCCTGTACCTCAGAAAGTGACTGTGTGTGTGGAGAAGGGTCTTTACACAAGTAATTACCGTATATACTCGAGTATATACGGTAAGTTAAAATGAGGTCATGAGGGTGGCCTTCATCCACCATGACTGTGTCCTTCTACGAGGAGCTGAGGACAGAGACACACACAGAAGGAAGAGTGTGAAGGGTGCAGGGAGAAGGTGGCCTGAGAAGGAGCCGGCCCTGCTGACACCCTGACCTTGGAGTCCCAGCCCACAGAACTGTGAAGAAAAACATTTCTGTTGTTTACATCCCCCCATCTGCCATTTTGTTATGGCAGCCCAAGCAAATGAAGATTTAGGTGTTATTTCTTCATTTTTACCTAAATTCTTTCATCTTACACTAAAGAAATAGCTTAGAAATCTGAACAGGTTAATAATCTTTTAGGTATAACAAAGTGAGGTGATAATTCTCACTAGGTAGCATTTTCATATTCCCAAAAATATATTAGAATGATCATATTTTTAAAGGCGTGATAAGAGAGCATATGAATGACCCCCGTCCCTCACATGTCCCTTTCTGGGATAGTCACCACAAAGCTGTGGCAGATTAAGTACACAGTAAGGATCACTACTTTGAACCTGCAGCAAACTCGTATGTAGAGGGAAAAAAGGTCAGAATTTTCAAGTTCTGTCAATCAACACTTTTTTCCTCTATGAAACAAGAATTTGGTTTTGATTTTTTTTCTTTAGAGAAACCCTAACACACAATACCCAACTGCCAGCCTCCTGCCCTAGTGTAAAGAGGAAGAATGAGAACACGACACAAAAAGGTTTGCAATTCAAACTTTTTTTTGGAGTTTTTTAGTTTTTCTGAGTCAGCCCCTTTATCATCTCCATTGGAGCACTGATAAATGTTTAACTACCAGTCGTCTGAAAACGAGACATAACAAAACCCTGGCCACTGAGTACCACGGGATGCCCAGCCTCTCTGCAGTGCCCGGAAGGCTCTGCAGGTGTGCTGGAGGCCTCGCCACACCCTCCTCAAGTGGGTATTTGTGCAGGGCCTGCTTCTATCTGCTGAGGTTTTTTGTAAGGTGCATGCTTTGAAGAGTATTTATAAGTTTAGCACAGTCCCCACAGGACTTTTCTGGCCACACCCTCATACCTGGTATCTCCATTGTGGCTGTGGGAATCAGAAAACAGCAACTAAAGCCATGGTTCTCAGCCTTCCTAATGCCGCGACCCTTTAATACAGTTCCTCATGTTGTGGTGACCCCCAACCATAAAATTATTTTAGCAATGAAAATAACGAGGACCTGTATTACAGAGTCGCGGCATTAGGAAGGTTGAGAACCCTGGAGCTAAAGGAAGCTCAGGAGAGCAGCCCACGTCTAGCCTGAGCCACTTTCTCACTAGGACTTCCCTCCACTCTCCTCCTCCCATCTTCTTCCTGCAATAATTTGTATCAGCTGCACCGACCTCACTCCTGATGTGCTGTGCAGCTCCAGGTGTCACTGGAAGCATCTATTGAGGGTTAAGTATATGCCAAACATAAGTCAAAGCATTTTATTTGTTTAATCCTTGCACCAACATCTCAAGAAAGGTGCTATTCTCATCCTTATTTTGTAAGGGAAGAAACGGAGGCACAGAGAGGCTAAATAACAATGTTCAAGATCCTACAGTTACAGGGTGGCGGGGCTGGGGTTCCAATTACTCAGTATGGCTTCATGGCCACATCTCTTATCCAGAATGCTGCCCGAAAAAAAGCAGGAGAAATATATCTGAAGGAAGCATCGATGGCAAGGAATAAATGCCCCTTTTTATTAGGTGGTAATGATCATTTCCAAATATTTATATTCTACTTGGCGGAAAGTGGGGTGTGTGCGTGTGTGCGTGTGCGTGTTTTATAATTATTTAGGTCTAGGATGCCAAAAGTTGGGAGTCAACATGTATTGGAGATACCAGAATGCTAATGTTCATTGCAGGGACTCGAATGGAATGAAATACTGGCTTGCTTTAGAGCAGGCGTCCTCAAACTTTTTAAATAGGGGGCCAATTCACTGTCCCTCAGACCGTTGGAGGGCTGGACTATAGTTAAAAAAAAAAACAACTATGAAGCAATTCCTGTGCACACTGCACATATCTTATGTTGAAGTAAAAAAACAAAACGGGAACAAATACAATCACACCGCCGCATGTGGCCTGTGGGCCGCAGTTTGAGGACCCCTGCTCTAGAGAATACTTTTTTCCCCCTCTTTCTGGTTTTTTTTTTTTTTTTTTTTGTCTCAGTTTAGTTAAACTAGCTGTGTAGGTATGAAAAAATGAGAAGTGACCATTTTTATTTTAGTATTCATAAAGAAATTAATATTTATGGTGAGTGGCGTGGCGGGGATCACAAATAAATGTGACTTGTTCCAGTTTGGATTAGAAATTTGATTTGGTTGAAGCCTCTGAAGTGCCCGGTTCTGTGAATAGGTTTTCGTCTTAGAATCCTAGGACTGGGGAGAATTTATAAAATATCACAGTGATTGGGCAGCGCCTGTGGCTCAGTGAGTAGGGCACTGGCCCCTATACTGAGAGTGGCAGTTTCAAACCCGGCCCCAGTCAAACTGCAACAAAAAAATAACCGGGCATTGTGGCGGGCGCCTGTAGTCCCAACTATTCAGGAGGCTGAGGCAAGAGAATTGCCTAAGCCCAGGAGTTGGAGGTTACTGTGAGCTGTGACGCCACAGCACTCTACTGAGGGTGACAAAGTGAAACTTTGTCTCTAAAAAAAACCCAAAAAAACACAGTGATGTGACAACTGAACTTATTTTTAACGACATCCAAGGAAATCCTTTTATTGATTATTAAAATGTTAAAAAAACATATTTGCCCAAGAAAAACAATTAAATTCAAGAAGAGGGGGGCTGGCGTGGAAGGAGCTCTGCGAGCTCCCACCCGATGGGTACAACGTAAGGTACAAGGCACACCTTCTGGGTGAAGGACTCAAATACAACTTAGACTTTTCCTAACAATGTAACCTGATTCTATGTACCTTATATTATCCAAAATTTAAAAATAAGAAAATAATTATCATTATATTTAACTTAGAGCCTTTCTCTGCAAATGAAATAGGCCTTCTCTGGATTGACGTGACTGCCCAGTGTTTTTTTATTTGCACACAGTTGTTGGTTGTTTTTCTGTGAGATACAGACAACAGATTATAATTTCAATACATAAAGAAATGAACCTTTATCTTTTGAGTACAAATTGTTTTATGTGCATTTTCTCATTTCATTTACACAAACCTCCACTTTTATAAAACAACTGCCTTATGGTCAACTTTAAGCTTAAAAGGAAGGACCAACTCTAAGCTTAGAAGCAAAATCCCAGGCCATTGTGACTTCCCATGCCTCCATGCCATACCACAATGCCTGTCTCCCTTAGAAGTCAACTACAATGTACAGCTACATAGCGTTTCCTTCGCTTCATTGGCATAAAACCTTTAGGAAGCCTTAGGTAGATAGGAGAATTGACCATTTTAACCCAAGTTCCATGCCAGGCCAAGTCAATATTTTTTGTGAAATAGCTGCTTGGAAGTTGAGTGGTTTGAAGATGAGTGGCAAAGAGAGAAAAAAGGCACTAAAGAAGTGGTCAAACCCAAACCTGGGTGATCAACGTCTAAAGAGTTCAGTGAATATAACTTCCAGACTTGCTCTAAGTGGAGTAATCAACCTGTATCCTAGAAGACTGTTTCTCAGAGCTCTCTGGATGGAAGAGGCATCACAGTAGCCATAAAAAAAAATTCACCTAACAGCAAAATATGGGAGCTTAAAAAAATTTACTTTTGTTTTCAAATGTTAGTTGCAGGCCTATGTGTAACTAACAGAACACTGTTTGTATGATTGCTGCGGAGGATTTTGTCTGAGTCAAACTAGAGAAAAGGGAATCACAGAATGTAGATTTTTTCTGTCACTACTCACCCTTGTCCACATTTTCCCCCAAGGAATATTGAAGCTCTGAGTCTCGTACAGGGCAATTCCAGTGTTTTCGTCTGCTGAGCAGTTTCTTCCTTTTCATAACTCTATTTAAAATATGTGCGAGGTTCTCCTCCAATGTCTGACATTAGGGAACTGAGCTTGCTGAACCTGGAAATAGAAGTTAGAGAAAGACAGGTTTGTTGGTAAACTCGGAGACGGGTTGAAACGCTTCTCATCATTTAGCACTTATGTCATAGCAATTGGAATGTCATTCCTTCATTCATTTCTGTAATCACAGAAAGCATTAATGGAGTTATTACTATGCATTAGATGGAACTTCAGAGACACGTAAAATATAGTCCTATTTTCACAGATCCCACAGTCCAGTTGGGCAAATAAAAAAATACATAATATGCAGTTCTTCATTGGTTCTTATACTCTGTACTAATATGAAACCAATATATAAACAATTCCATTCCAGGTCGTAAAATGCTGCATGGACTTTGCTCAAATATGCAGTGAGTCTTGCGAGGGCACAGGGAGGGGGAAGGTCAACCTTGGGTGGAGTCTTGAGTGATGGGCAGATGTTTGCCAAGTGTGTCTTATCAATAATGGAAGTGGAAGGGATTCTTCCATGTCCATAATCCACAGCTGTAGTCCAGTCATTGATTTAACTTGATTTTTCCTGCTCTCCTATCCCTGTTTCCTCAGTGTCCCCCTTGAAACCATATGTGTCTGCGTCTACCTTTCACCAGCAGCTTGTGAAGGTCACTGGAGCCACATGCTTGGCCTATTTTCCAAAAAGGAGAAACACTGGTATTTTGGAAGTGTGGTTTTTAAACAGCTTAGATGCAAAACTCAGATCTGATTTTTTGGAAAGAAAAATGGACTGGGATTTCAGTGAATTAGTACTGGCCAACTTTTCACTTCTCTTTAATCATCTCATGGTTATAAAGTTCAGTTTTGGAATGGGATGCATGTGTGTGTGTGTGTATTTATAGACTATTTATTAAAATATGTATCGGAGAAAAATCTTGATATTTAAACTGCATGGGGTACATGAATGTCTTTCGAGAATTGGTTATGTGAATATTTGTAAGAGGAAAATGTTTTTCCTATCAAGTGAAAAATCAAAACCAAGTGGATTTTTAAATGATGGAGCAGAAAAATAAGAATTATGTCTGGCATATAGTAGCAGCTCAGCAAACTGATGAACATACCCAGCTGCCCTTGTGGGGGAGAGAAGCCTTTCTAGAACTGCTGTGCAAACAGGGTAAGTGGGAATTGGTCTCCTTTCAATTCTACCAGGATGGGAACAGCCTCCTTTAATTTTGGTTTGATAAACACAGTATTTATGGTCTCTCGGCTAAGAGGGGAGAAAGAATTTTCCTCCGAGGCACTTGCAGTGGCTAGGGAAGAGGACATGAGCCCATGACTCATTTGCTCATGGGTAACCATGTGTGGTCACACAAGTATCTTAGCCCTGGACAGGGCGGGTAGAGAGCCAGGAGTGAGGGTTATCGTGTTTCCAGAACTAGTCCATTTATTTTTCAGATACTTGCACCTTGAGGCATTTTAACTGCCTAAGGTGTTTGAGCTTATAAGGCAACTGTTCAGAGCTGACTTGTCTGTGGGGATCCCATAAACCATAGCACCAGGCATATGCACACACATACACATATATGTGTTTTATTGATTCTTTACTGGGAAATATAACTTACATAGAGAAAAACCATATAAAACAAATGTATAGGTTCATAGATTATTATAAATGGAACTGCCACCCAGGTCAAGCCATAGAATGCTGCCGGGGTTCCAGAAGCTTTCCCAGAGGGTTTCCCAATACAACTCTTTTAATGGCTGGGGTACCACCCTAGTCCATGCAAAGGACCCCTATGTTGGGCCTCATGCTTTTGGGTTTTCAGCTCACCTTCAGCCATGCACCTCCTCAAAGGGCAGATGTCTGCTGGGCCAAGAGGCCACGCCCACCTAGGACTGTCCCCCTTTCTAGACCAGGTATCAAGTACTGGGACTTTAGGACTTCCTGTCCAAATGATTCTAAACCCGCCTCTATGTCTAAACTCCTCTATGTGGTGTGTCTAGAAGGAGATATTTACAGAAGCCATGGGTGAAGGTTAGACTTGAGGGCTGGAGAGTGCACCAAGGCCCTCAGATGGAGGGAGGTGGGTGGCTGGGTCCAGGGGCTGCTTCTTTGTGTGGCACATGTTTCAGAAAGAGATCCTAGCAGTTCAGGAATTCTAAGATACAGCCTGGCTTTCTGGGTTGCCAAGAAGAGGTATTTGTCCAGGGAGGAGGAAAGGACATCTTTTATTTAATAGTCTGTTAGTTTGATTTATAAAAATCTAAATGTTTAGGCCCATAATATGCAGTTCTTCATTGGTTCTTGTACTCCATACCAATATGAAACCGATATATAAACAATTCCATGTTCATACAAACAATGAAACACTAATATAGTCCAGTTTGGGAGTTGAGGGAAGTGGGGGGGGGGGAGGGGCGGAGGACATATGGCAGGATCTCACCTAAAGTGCACATTGTGAGGGTGTGTAACACGCCCTCTGGGTGAGGGGCTCTTCTACAAATGGAACTTTACCCTGGAAGTGAGAACAATGTAACCTAAAAATTGAACCTTCATATTAATTTGAAAAAAAAAATACTCAAAAAAGATTTAGTTCAGAGGATATCAGATATTGATCCTTTGTTTTATAGCTAATGATAATAATTAGTTAACATATATTTGAAAATAAAAGTCAAAACAAGAATAATTACATATAACATATGCTACGGATTTTTTATTTATGCATTAAGGAAGTAGTGTGTAAAGCATATTTATGTGGACACAGCGAAAGTGACAGTTTTCTGTTTCAGTTTTGTTAAGGGTGGACCCACCCACAGGTAACTATCCTGACTGTTAGGGTCAGTCCCTCCTTGCTGTTCTTTATAATTTACTCATGTGAGTCTGCTTTCCTGCACAACACAGTCACTTTCCTCTGATTTTCAGGGATAGTCACTTTCCCGTGTTTTTTAACTTTGTGTAAATGAACCACCGCATGTGTTCCTTTGTGTCATCTTCTTGCACTCAGCTTTATGTTTATGGAATGCGTCTATGCTCTTGTCTATAGCTGTGGTTTGCAGTTTTCATGGCTGTATAGCAGTCCCGTATATAGAGAGACCAGCATTTATCCATCATACTAAGGTTCATGGACAACTGAGTCATTTTCAGCTTTAGACCATTATGAATAAAGGTGCTATGTAGCTCTTTACCCATTTCCTTCCTTGTCTGGCCAAGTTGTACATATACATAGGCATGGGATTTCTGGATGAAAGATATGTATTTATTTATTTATTTGAGACAGGGTCTCCGTATGTTGCCTAGGCTGCTCTCAAACTCCTGGCCTCAAGCAATTCTCCTGCCTCAGTCTCAGTAGCTGGAACTATGGGTGTGTGCTACTGTGCCTGATTTTATCTTCAACTTTAATGAAAAATAACAAACTGTTTTCCAAGGTGACAGTACCAATTTATATTCTTGCCTGTGGGGTAGGAAAGTTCTCATTGCTTCTGCCGATGTTTGGTATTTCTTTTGAATTTTAGCCTTCCTGTCCTAGGAATGATGATAGAACGCTGCCTACTCCTCTCAAAGGTTTCTGGGTTCTTTTCCCCTGTTGTTTATATTTGAAGACGCTGAAGTGATTATGGTAGCTTGGAATTATAAGTTGATTACTAATATTAATAATATCAGTAGGGGTATAAAATAAATATACCAATGACATATGATAATATACCTCCATAGTTTATATTTGAAATATAAAAGCTCAGGGAAGATGGGTAGTCTTGGAAGATTACAGTAATAAAATCCAAGATCTAAGCAGGGTTGGGCCATACAGCATTTTAAAGTAACACAGATTAGGAGACTGGCCTGGGGGTACAGCAACATGTCACCACCAGTGCAGTTAGCACTGACCTCAGCCACTCCAGGGGACTGTGTGTCCCCAGAGGGTGCTCTGGGAGTTGTGTCAGCTCTGGACACAAGTTGCTGACTCGCCCATCTGGGCCCCTGTGGAGAAGGAAGGTCAGCTGGGAAGCCTTCAGCTTGCAGCTCATTAGCATGCCACATCTGGCAGCCTCTGTCCCTCCAGGAGGCAGCAACAGCCATGTGCACTGACCATCAGAAAGCAAGGGATGTGACGAGCTTCTTCAGTACAAATAGGCACGGTCTCCTCCCATGCCCGCTTCCCTCACTGCCTACTTCAGCCCCCGAGTGTCCTCACTTCACCTCCTCTCGCCAAGGCTCTCAACCTCCTTGCCCCTTTGTCCTTTTAACGTGTCCTCCTGCCAAAGGCCAGCCCTGGATGGAACTCAACTATTCACTCTCTGCATCAGTTGGGCAGTTATGGAGCATGCTGGAAAAACCACACACCCTGCAGATGGTGCCACTATGAACTCATGGTCACCAACATCCTCCAGACCCTTGGACATCTCTACCTCCTGACCAGCCCACCCTCTCAATTCTCTTATTTTTCCATTAAAGTGGTAGTAGGGTTTATTCTGTAAGGATACATCAGACGGTGCCCACTCTAGACACAGAAATATAATTTATATGCAGTTATAATTTATATGCAGTCAATATTTTAGACTTCTTCCACTCTTTTCAAAGTTTGTGCTTTCATTGCCTGTCCCTCCCCTGAGCCCTAATCCCAAATCCTGCCCTCAGCCTCAGGAAGTGACCTCCTGCCTGCTGCATGAAGAAAGCAGGAGCCCTCAGAAGGGAGTGCCCTCGACTTCCCTCCTCCACATCAGCAGAGTCACTTTGCATCCAAACACATCCCTTTCCCTTCCCCTCCTCTTTGTGACAATACAAGAAGTTTCTCCTCCTGTGCCCAAGCTGATCTCTCCACCTGTCACTCAACGCCACCACCTCTTACCTTTTCAGGGACATCTCTCTCTCTACAAATGATATATCTATCTATCTATCTATCTATCTATCTCTCTCTCTCTCTCTCTCTCTCTCTCTCTCTCGTCTCTATCTCTGTCCTGACTGTGGTCAAATAGGCTCCCATCTCTCCCTTAAGAACCTGGAGTCAGGGGCTTCCTTGTCTGGCCAAGTCCTTCTGCTCACCAGGCCTTCATCCAAACAGGGCAGGAGGCAGTGCTATGGGCTGAACTGAGTCTCCCCAAATTCTCCCGTTGAAGTCTATCCCCCAGCATCTCACAGTGAGGTCTTCTTTGGAAACAGATCTATTGCAGATGTAATTAGTTAAGATGAAGTCATACCAGAGTGGGATGGGCCCCTCATCCATCCAGACTGATGTCCTTATAAAAAGGACAGATTGGACTCAGACCTCTAGGAAGAGACCCAGGGAGGAGACAGTCATCTGCCAGCCAAGGAGAGAAGCCTGGGACAGATGCTTCCCTCACAGTCCTCAAAAGGACCCAGCCCTACTGACCCCTTGATCTCAGACCTCCCGCCTCTAGAACTGTGAGAGAATACACTTCTGTTGTTTAAGCTACTGGTCCGCAGAATATTAGTGTTCTGCTTACTAACTTCTGCCACTTACTAGCTGTGCCACCTTACACAAGTTCAATCTCCAAGCTTCAATCTCTGTGTCTACATAGGGAGATAAAGGAGCATTTGCTACGTGAGAGTTTTGTTTGTATTATGCAGGGAACAGGTTGATCACAGCACCTGGCTGCGGGAGCTCGCTGAGGCTGCCAGGACAGAAATACCGTGGACTGGCAGCTTAAACACCAGAAATTTATTTCTCACAGTTTTGGAGCCTGAAAATCCACGATCGGGGCAGCAAGTAAGCTTTCATTCTGAGGGCCCCTCCCCTGGCTTGCAGGTGCTGTCATCTGTCTGTGTGTTCAAATGGCTTTTCCCTGGGCCACGCTCTTGGCAGGTGGTTGTGGGAGGGGACAGAGATGCTGGTCTCTCTTCGCATGAGGACACTAATCCTACTGGATCAGGCCTTCACAGTCATGACCTCATTAACCATGATTACTTCTTAGGGGTTCCCACGTCCAAGTACAGCAGCCACACTAGGGGTTAAGGCTTCAACATAAGAATTTTCGGGCAGCCCACACATGCCACCCAGTTCCAGTTCACTGTCTGATGTTCGTCCTCTCTCTCTCACAGATAGACATCTGTGACATCCTGGCCACTTTTGATGCTGTTGAAGACTTTCCCCCTTTCCACGTGTGCTTTCCCTCCATGCCCGTCTGCTGGGTGTCTCTCCTCCCGTCCCTTTGCCTCCCATGTGTTGCCTCCAGAGCCCTGTCCTCAGCCTTCTTCACTCTCACCACGCAGGGGCTCCCCAGCAGCCCACACCTGTGCCCCCAGCCGGGCCTGCTCTGCAGTTCCCCTGGACACTTCCCGTCAGATGCTTCCCTCCTACTTCACCTTCCTCCCGTCCAAAGACACACCTCACCAGCTAATCCAAATGGACCTTTGGGGTTTTATCTCCTCTCTCAGAGAAGGGCTCCACCACTCACGCTAGATGCTGGATCATCACAATCTCTCAGCAAGGCCTCCTGTAAACAATGTTCTGTCACCCTTTGATTTCTTTCTGTCCTGCTACATGCGTTAGTTTAGGACACTTGCATTCCTGTCTGGGAATTACATCACATCGGCCCCCGGGACTTGGCTCTAATCCCTCCTGCTTCAGCTAGAGCTAGTGTCTCTAAAATGTAAATCAGTCATTTGATTTTCCTTCCTAGGTTCTTTAGTCTATTGACAATATTTTATGTAAAGAAATTATTGTGAAATGATTTAGGTGAGTTAGAGGTATGACAATTTTTTATATGTGGAAATATATATATATATTTAATAGTCTTTATCTTTTGGAGATCCATACTGAATACTTGCAGGGAGTGGGGAGAGTGAAGGGACAGGAAACAAGGTTGTCCATGAGCTAGGGATTATTGAATCTGGTTGATTGATGCTACTTGCTCTACTTTGGGAAATTTATACAATATTTTAAAAAGTGATTCTCTAAGCTCAAGCAAAACAAAAAACACTGCAACTGCAGCAACTTTCCTATTGTTGTTTTTTTCTTTTTTTTGAAACAGAGTCTTATTTTTTTGCTCTCAGTAGAGTACCATGGTGTCATAGCTCACAGCAACCTTAAACTCGTAGGCTCAAGTGATTCTCTTGCCTCAGACTCCTGAATAGCTGAGACTACAGGCACCTGCCACAATGCCCGGCTATTTTTAGAGATGGGGTCTTGCTCTTTCTCAGGCTGCTTTCAAACTCCAGAGCTCAAAAGGCGATCCATCTGCTTAGGCCTCCCAGAGTGCTGGGATTACAGGCCTGAGTCACTCGCCCGGCCGACTTTTCTATTGCTCTTAAGACAGTGTTAAGATGAGATTTCACCCTGTCACCCAGGCAGGAATGAAGCAATGCCGTCATAGTTCACTGCAGCCTTGAACTCTTGAGCTCAAGCAAACCCAGCCTCTAAGTATCCAGAACTACAGGCATGCTAATTTTTTAATTTTTGTTTGTAGAAACAGAGTTTTACCATGTTGCCTAGTCTGATTATGTTTCAGCCATGAACTTTTGGCCTCAAATGATCCTCCTGCCATGGCCTCCCAAAATACATGAGCCACATCCCCCATCCCCCAAATTCTTAAGACGATTCACAAAACTTTGCATAACCTGGCCTCTATCTGCCTTTCTTCCAAGTGTAGTACACCTGATACTTCATGGTGAAGAGGATGGATGGATGCTAAGTGGGTGGATAGACAGCTGGAAGAAGAAGTGGATGAATGGAGATGAATGGACGGACGGATGCGCAGGAGGACACATGGGTAGATAAATGAATGGGTGGATGCATGGGTGGGCAGGTGATTAGGTAGATGGGTAACAGGAAAAGAGCCTCAGAAAGACTGTGTTCCTACCCTTACTCAGACATGTAACTTTCTCTGACATGTCTGATTTCTCATTTACTCTCTTGGGGTCTCACTTTCCTCATTAGTGACATGAAGAGCTCACCACATCTGTGCAGAACAGTTCCAGCTCTGTAGGGAAACAGAGGAGAAGGGATGGGAGAGGGGGCTAGTTAGGCATTCTGAGATCTTCCCCTTTTCTTTGACCAAAATGGCTACAGTTTTACCTGTTTTATATTTTGGAGCTCTTGGTGGTATTTGTCTTAAAAATTGTTTCATTGTTTAAAAAAATAAAACAAAACACTTACAAGTTGTTGGGCGACATTTCAGACTCTTTCCCAGTGCAATAGGCTGTGATTATGAGGAGGTTTTATAAGTTAAAGCATATGGAATTGGTGAATATATAGCACAGATTTTTCTCAAAAAACCCCCAAAACCTGATTTAATAAATTTTATTTCTTTCCAGTAAAGGAAACTTGTTATAGGACTTACTACACAATTTAATTTGTAAGGCTTTTAAAGACACTCATATAAAACGTTCACAATTAGAAAAGCAGTCTTTTCGTTGGACCATATGTTGAGATTTGGGACTTAGAAGTAAGTTTGCTCACTGTGCAAAGGAGACCGTGAGACCCAGGTGTGAGCAAGGACTCTACACAAACAGAACCTTTACACAGAAGATTCCTGAGGATCACAATTGTGACTGCTCTATCTCTGTTTCCCTAGAATGGCTCTCAGCACCGGATGCATAGTAAATGTGCAGTAAATGTCTATTGAATGATGACCTTAAATGAAGTAGACTCTCACTGGGGCTCTGTCAGAAATTTTGGTGATACGAAAGAAAAAAATGTCCTTCCAAAGGAAAATATGAATGGAAAGGATTCCCGAAACATGGATTAAGAGGGGGCAGTACTCTTGGACCAAGCATGGGTAAACATGGCAGGGCTTTGTCTCTCACTCTGCCCCCATCACACTGTGTGGTAGTCCCACTTCACTGGTGCCTTTGTGATAAGGCTCTGGAGGAGCCATTGGTGAGATGTGGCGCTGCTTAATCAAAGGGCACAGAGCCAAGCATTTGTCCTCATGACTGTCATCGACTGAGATAGTACAGCTGCCTGGTTGGCCTATCCCCAAAGGGAGAGTGCCCTAAGTCTTGTGTCAGATTTCTGGATAGAGAAATGGGTGAGACCCTAATGGGGGCGAGGTAGTGTGCACCCTGAGAGATAGAGGAGCAGAGCTGGACCCAGGACCGATGTTGCCAGCAGAGCACCCTTCCTGGGCCACTGATGGTGCCAGAAGTAGAGGTCCTTTGAGACTATAGTCACCAACTTCTCTTCCTTAGCAATTTTGTTTCCCCAGGCTGTGCAGCCCTCCCATGGTTTTGCTTGTCAGTTGATGATGGAGTCTTTCTACCAAGTTGGGACAGAAAGAGCAAGATGATTAAACAGGAATCCATCAACTACCTGCAGAACAAAAGTTAGATATCTTTGGCTGTTAGATATTTTGTTCTGCCTGCAGAAAAAAAAGTTAGATATTTTTGGCTGCCCTTTGGCAGGAAAGATCCCATCCAAGATTCTAACCAGGTTACCTGTGAAAAATCCTTGGTTATGATATATTTTTCCCCACTTACATAAAAATAATACATAAATACCAATGATCTTGTCAGGCCATGCCAAAGAAGAATTCATTGAGGATTTAATATCCTAATGCATTAGATGTACTTGAATTTGGAAGAATAATCAAATCCTCAGCTGTTTTGAAAATCTACAAAACAAGACTTTCTATTGTTTTAAATGGGTAAGACTCAATAAAGGGAATGAGATGTAAAGAACCGTGTAAAGCTCATCTGTCTGGGCATCTACACATGTGCCTTTAAGGCATAGCAACAAAATTATTCATGTTTTAATGTTTTTGACAAACAGGAAGATATTCCAAACTACACCCAAAAACCCTGACCAAGAAAAAGGGCTTAGTGATGATCATGAAGTCAGAGAGGATGAAAGTCGGAGTTTTATGTCCTTTAAATCCCTCTTGTGCTTAGGCTGACTTCCCCTGAAAAGAAATAATTCCTCCTGCCTGATTGTCCTTGAACTGGATTATTTCACTTTTTCTTGTCTTTGGACTCAAATGGAAACATCGGCTCTTCCAGAATATTGAGTCTGCTAGGCTTCAGACTCGGGCTACGTCACCAGTTCTCCTGACTCTTGAGCCTCAGACTCAAACTGGAAGGATGCCCACAGCTCTCCTGAGCCTCCAGCTTGCTGACTCACCCTGCACGTCTTAGGATTTGCCCGTCCCCATGATCATGTAAGCCACTTCCTTATAATAAATCTCCTTCTAAGTATATATATGCAACCTATTGGTCCTGTTCCCCTGGAGAACCCTGGCTAATGTAACACAGAAGGGAAAAAAGAAAAGAAAGAAGGGAGGGAGAGAGAGAGGAAGGCAGAGGGCGGTGATCTCCGACAGCATTGATGACTCACTCCTGTTATGTAATTAGAACCCGCCTTCAGCCTTGCTGCCTTACCCGGTCTTGTCTCTGTGAAGTGGGGCTTTCTAGCTTGGCTTGTTTTCTTGTTACTCAGGAGCTGTTGCTAACATAAGGTCATACTTAGAAAATTAAACCCTCAATAAGATTACTCAGAGACTTGGCAGCTTTTGCTCTGGCCATTTTGTCTTTAAGTCAAAAAAAAGAATCAGCTCACCGTGCCACAATGACATTACCCATCACTTTGAAATGAACGTCTTGTAGCCGGCCCTGAAATTAATGATCTTTTGGATACTCATGAAAGAGAAACATTTGTTTTAAAAAATGTAAATAAAAAATTAGTGTACAAAAAATTGTATCAGAAAAGCTTCTGTGATAAACCCAGTTTTTAGAAAACTACTTGCTGAAAAGAAACAACAAGAGAGCTGAGAATTTTCCAGTATATGCTTAATTAATTCATTTCTGCCATGGTAATATGATAACCTCAGAAATCATGAGGGTTATTTAAAGGAGAGATTTATTAAGCATTTACAGGTTCATTAGGTTTCTGGTGTGTTTTTGTAAAATCTTTTTTGTTACAATATTAAAGTGACAAAGATAAACCATCTTATCTGTGGTTGTACAAACACCCTTTGGAATATCTGCCTAGCTCAAAACATTCCCTTGGGTGTTCCGCTCACTCAGAGTAGCAGGTGCCAGGTTTCAGTGTGCACATGCTCACACTTTATGATTCATAGCTGCTTGGACCAGGGATGGACACCTGACTCCAAGTTCAGGCCAAAGTCCTTCTCTGGGAATGAGGAATCAAATTAGGAAGGCATCTTGTGCACACCAGCACGCACACACACAGAGTCACTCCCTCAGTCTCTCCCTACATGTGAACTTGATAGCCGTGAGCTACCATCTTTTACCAGCTATGCAAGCTGAGCAGAAGACAGACAAGAAGGCTCTCAAGAAAGAAGGCAAAAATAGTCCAAAGCAGTGATGGGTGACAGGGAATAGTGTCTTGGGGCCTTTCTGGGGTCTTCCAGTCCCTGCATGCTGGCCCTTCTGGGAGCACGACTGAGCTCCTGCCTTTGATATGAGCTGTGTCCTTCTCCTTACAAAGAACAACCTCTTCCTTTCTCTCTCTCCTTCCCCTCCACTACCAAGCTGAGTTGAATTATATTTTGTTACTTGCAGCCAAATAATTGAAATGTATTTAGTTATAATTTAAAAAATTAAAAGTATTCCCTTCTTGGGTTGTATAATAAAAACTCAGGCTTAAGGATTTCTTGATAACCTGTGATGCCATTGGAGGACATTTACGCTGCACGTAGACTTGCCCACATGAGAAAAGACACAGCGCAGGGTTACTTGGTGCCATATCACAGTCACAGCAAAATGTCAGAAGCAACCTCAATTTTTGTGAATAGATTATTGGTTATGTAAATTATGCTAATCCATACAATTGAACATACTGTGAGGCTCTAAAAAGGATTGAATAATGAAAAGGCTCTTTACGTTTGAAAAGATCTCCAAGTTAGAAATAGCAAGGTGGGGAATAATGCGTTTTGTAGGGTGTTCTTGGGGGATAACAACATCTATTCAAATTTGCTTATATATACATTGAAAAAACTCTGGGAAAAGAAGCAAAAATTTAGTACCAGTGGTTTTCCTGTGTGTATGGGAATGGAGGGCTTAGATGACAGATGGGAGTAGGAAGGACACTTCTTAATGGTATCCTTCTTAAGGGATTTAAAAACCTGTTAGAGTGTGTGTTGTTAAATATGAGAGAGAGAACAGGGAAGTCAGGAAGGCAGAGGAGAGGAGAGAAGAGTCAGTGGCCATCACCAGAGATGACAACTTTGCTTTATCAGAATCTTCAAAGGACAAATTTGAAACTGCTCTCCCTTGAGAAGTTGATGGGTCAGAAAAGCCTCAGCACGTGTCAACAGGCTGGCTCTGGCCACCTCCGGGTGACTCTGCGTCCCCTCAGCACACTCCATGAGCCCGCTAAGTGGTGGGGGTCACCGTCTCGGTCTGCGTCCACCTCCACTCACAACAAGCTTTCCTGGAGGGAGAGGGGGAGACAGGAATCCCTCCCTGGAGATGCAGCCTGTTATTCCTCCTATTCTGCAATGGACAGCAGACTATGTCACTGCGTCTGAGGGAGAGAAAACAGACTCAAAACTCACACTCAGGTGCAGAAAACATCAATTGCTACTTTCTTTGAAATAGATTTTCACAGAAGAGTACATTCTTCATCCGCATTCCTGAAGAGAGGACCTGAAGAAAACAACTCAGGAGTTTACTTCAAACTGCCCTGGGAAATGCAGACAGATAAAACACAGGACACTCAGCCAAATCTGAATTTCAGAGAAACAATAAATAACTTGTGTACGAAAAGTATGTACTGGAAATTATTTATATGCTGTGGAATCCAACAGTCCTGGCCCCAGGCACTGGCCTACCAGAGTGGCCCCTAAGGGTCAAATCCCAAGTGGGAAGGCCTGTCTGTTTCTATCATTCTAGTGAAACAACCACTGCCCAGCACCGTCTTCCCCAAGAACCAATCCCATGCCCTTGATGTCAGATTCCAAGCCTCACAACCACCACTGACTTCTCTACCTGCCACCTCTGTTCCTAAAAAACGGACACCAGTCCTAGGCTACTGCTCAGGTCCACAGGTAAACAGCAACCCCCCCTGCTCTAGGGCAAATGAAATTACTTCCCTTCCATCGGGACGTTTGTCTGTCTCTGTGTTTTTAACCAGCAATAGGGATTTGCTCTACTCCACCAGATTTTCCCTCAGTCTGCTAATCTTCATGACTTAACAATCCAGAATGACAGTGTATTAAATAGAATCAAGAAACCCTTCTAATAACCAGGTGTCAAGGTATCTGGCAAGCCCTGAAGGTGGTCCCTCCATGAGCATGGATTCCAACAAGGGGGAATGGACCCTCGGGACAGCTGCTTTGTCTCAGTGGGAGGGTGGGGGTAGGATGAATTTTCCCCCTCCATTGTAGACACCATCTTTCCAGTTATGAGGCAGCCTGCTCCGGTCACATCTGTAGCCCCCAGTGATATCCATAGCCCCTGGTCAGAGAATGGGAGTGAACCTGTCCACAGAGATAATTCATCTCTCCATCAACCCTACACAGATTTAGGGCACAGGTCACATTCATCATTATTGATTTCTTAGATGTCCTCCTTCCTCAAAGAGGAAAATCTCACACAGGGAAAGACATCTTGAAAAGTGTGCCCTTGGATGACACGGAGCCTATATGAGGTATCCCAAAGGTTGCCCTTACTGTTGCCATATGTGGGGAAGATGGAAATTGTAGTTCAATGGACCTTTATTTACAAAATACTTATTACAAATTTTTACAACATACTTACAAAATACTCTACATGTTGGCCACCTCTTTGTAAAATTTCGTAATGAATATTTTGTAAATAAAGGTACAGTTAGCTACCATTTCCCATTTGCCCCACACACGGCAACTTTACGAGTGAGTTTTGGGCCACCCTGTAGCATGAGGTCGGCTCTCTGATCACAACACACCACTGCCAGAGAACACCAGGGCCGCAGAGAACATGGTCCCCATGCCCCACCTCCCAGGGACAGAGGAGCCCTACAGACTCAGCAGGTGGTGGCAGGCTCATCCTCCCGGGACTCTTGGGGAGCCCGAGAGCTCCTCAGCAGCCACCTTCCTTCTGAATGGTCTGTGGGGGCTGGAGGCCCAGTCATGAATAGGATTGGACTCTTTGGAAAAGGCTGCCTCCTGGATCATCAATTAGAGACAAAATAATTGTGTTAGGATAAAAGCCAACCCTGCCAGCACCAAGTGTGGCGTGAGCAGAGAAGAGCGATGAGTGGTGATTCAGAGGGGTTGACTTCCCTGCGCAGTGCTGGTGAAAACCCCGTGTGCTACATTTCAGAAAGCTATTTTAAAGTGCCAGGAACCCAGTGTGGTTTGTAGGGCAGACATACAATTGCTCGAAAACCAGCAGTGGGGACAGTGAGCAGCATCTTTTGTTTATCGGCAGCTTTTCGTTTTTTGTCTCTCGGAGGAGCTGGGAGACACTCAAGTCCAAAACTCAAACCTGTCTCAGCCTTCCTCTCCCCTCAGTGACATCTGAATCTCAGTAGATACTCGGGAGTGTTTGCTGAGTATCAGATATCGTTACTATTGTTACGTTTTGTTAGTGTTTTTTGGCTGGAAAGCACATCTAACCAGGATGTGTTGTTCCTCTTCCTTTGCCAGGTTACTTAAATGCTTACATGAGCAGACATCAAACTTTGGGCCAATTCAAGTTGTTCATGACAAAGATTCCAAGGAAAATCTCTAGGAAAATTGCAGGGTTTCTGAAAGTATCTGTGGACAATCAAATGCACTGTTACCAAGCGAATTTTCATAATAATAATCATTATTATTTTGAAACAAGAGTGTCACTTTTTTGCCCCAGGCTAGAGTTCCTTGGGGTCAGCCTACTTCACAGAAGCCTCCAACTCCTGTGTTCAAGGCTGCCTCAGCCTCCCCAGCAGCTGGGATTGCAGGTGCTGGCCACCATGCCCAGCTAATTTTTCTCTTTTTAGTAGAGACTGGGTCTTGCTTTTGCTTAGGCTGGTCTCCAACTACTGAGCTCAAGCAATCCTCCCGCTTCAGCCTCCCAGAGTGCTAGGAGTACAGGCATGAGCCAGTATGCCTGGCCCGACTTCCTATAATTAAACTAAACCTATAGAAGTGCTTTGTGAATTATGGTCAGGGAAGCTGATTTTGGCTGATGGAACCTGCTGGCTGTCCAAATGCTCCTTGGGTACAAGGAAGCGGAGAGGTCAAGGGGCATCTCACAGGATTGGATTTTTGGACACAGTATGGCCACTGTCAGAGACGTGGCTGAGCCTGCAGGGACGAGGGAGGAGGGAGCGAAGGCCTCTGAACCCCACACCACCCCAGTGCTGTCCGTCTCCCCCAGCCCTTTCCTCCACGTTCTTTCCTCCCTCTGGCTTCTTCCTCCACGGTGATGGGGACCATGAGTCACAGCGTTAGGTGGCGGGATGGAGTTCAGCGTTTCTCAAGTGACAGCCACAGACCACCTGCATCGTTCTCACAGGAAATGCCTGTTTCAAATCCCTGCTGTAGAACTGCCAACCCAGTGTCTGGGGGTGAGTCCTGGGAAGCTGCATTGTCTGCAGGCACTCCTAGCTGATTCTCACACGGACTCATTTTGAGCAGCACTGGCAGAAATGAAAGGGTCTTACATTAGCGGACAAAAAAAGCCAAGTTCAAATCCATTTACTACCTGGTGGTCTTGGGCGAATTACTTATTAAGTCCCAGCATGGGAGTTAATGCTATTTTACAGGAGTAATTTCTTTTAGGAGTTATAGGACATGTGCCATTTTATAGGAGCTATATTTTTCTCTTTAAGGATTAAATGAGACAAGACATACATCAGGGCTGGCAAACGCTAAGCTTTCGCTAAAGATCAGTACCCAGTGCCCTCGGGAGTTAGAAGTCTTTGTAAGTCTCATGATATATATATTTCGCAACAATTTAAAAGGCTGGTATAACTCTCTTTGGGTGGATGCAGAGCAAGGAGACTCACCAAGTGCCTTTACTGCCCAGGCCTTAATGACTTACTGAGGAGTGAGGGACGCAGTGCTGAGAGAAAGACAAGGCGATAAAGAGGCACTTTCAGAAAAGCAGTTGCTCCAAAGGCAAGTAATAAGCCTAGCCTAGAGCACTCGGTGAAAGCGGTGTCCTCTACAGATGTGGTTTTCTGCGGGGCTCACAGGCTTGAAGTTACTGGTTCTCTCCCAGAGGGAATATATCCCCCAGGGGACATTGGCAATGTCTGGGGACATTTGGATCATCACATGGCAGGGGAAGGGAGTGCTACTGGCATGCAGTGGGGAGAGGCCAGGGATGCCGCTGAATATCCACCGGGGGAACAGCCCCACCACGGAGAAGTACCTCGCCTGAGTGTCCACAGCACCGAGACTGGGAAAGCATAGAGGACTCAGTGATAGAAGGTGGCGCCTCAGCCGGCTAAATCCCTCCCAAGGGACAGACTTCTACTGCTGTATTGCAAAGCCTCACAGATGAACACAGGTTGTAGTGTCCTGTAGATCACCACTAACCACTTTGCATGTCACAGGTTCGAGGTAGCGTTCCAAGAATGCTGGAAAAGCAGAAGGTGTTGTTCTCTGCAGGGGAGGGTGGAGCTTGCCTCGCTGCTCTATTTTATTTTATTTTATTTTATTTTATTTTATTTTATTTTATATTTTATTTTATTTTATTTTTTGCAGTTTTTGGCTGGGGCTGGATTTGAACCCACAACCTCTGGTATATGGAGCCGGCGCCCTACTCCTTTGAGCCACAGGCGCCGTCCTGTCTTTTTTTTTTTTTTTTTTTAACAACCAGGAGGGCACTGGAACAAGAGGGAGCTGGCAGGCCATTTGTCAGCAGGGCTGGGACTGTGGAGCACCACACCTAGACTCATGAAACCTGCCTCCAGGGCTCACAGGGATGGTGTCGAGGGTGCCCAGTGCTTCGGTCACATCCACATTGCCACTGACTTCTGCGACCTTTGCTTTCCGTGATCCTTGGCTTCATTTCAGGATTCTCTTCCGATAGTTCCAGTTGCGTGTCCTGGTTAACCAGCTCTTGGGCTTCTCTCCCTCCACTCTGATCTCCCTTTCCCCATTTCTCTCCTCTGTCCTGGCCTCGCCTGTGCTCTTGGGCTGTCCTCCTGGTAACACATCTCCACACTGGACTCTTCCTCCCCCTGTGCAGGTGTGGCTGTTCTGTGCTCTTTCCTCATGCCTCACTCAGACCCCCAGGGGCTCTTCACCATTTTCACGCTTGCTGCCAACCCACGTGCAGGGCCAACTTCATAGCATGTCCCTTGTATAGCTGTATAGGACCCTGTGCTCAGAGGGAGCCCACGATGGGTTTCATGTTCTGCTGCCACCACATTAAAGTCAGAAATAATTTTCTCTTTGAACTTGTATTTTGTTTAAGTGATTGCCAGGTGGGCAGCAGAGCACGTGCAGGAACAGAGATCAGGACTAGCAGGGTGTGTGTGTGTCCTTTCTCGCTGCCCCATGCCCACAGAGCGTTCACCAGGAGCACAGACCCCTGGTGTATCCATGATGTGTGTGAGTTCATGGAGACACAAAGTGACCGCCAGATAAGTGCTCTATCCATGACTGAGTCAACTGGGGACAGGGAGGTCCCCTGACATCCCTAAGAGTCCACACTTCCCATTTGAGACCATAAATCTGTCTCAAATATAAAGAAGACAGTGGTATTCCAAGAAATATGAAGGAGCCAGGAAGCCCAGCATGTCCCTTCTTCCTTATGGTGATTTCTTGCATCTGCCAACAACTTAAACAAAGGGAAAGGGAAAGATAAGGTCTCCTTTCAGTTCTTCCTTGCTCCTCAGGGAGCCAAAGGTAGAGAGCTTGGTAGAATGTGCATGTCGGGAATAAAATAAAAGCAGTTGCATTTGTTTTGTGTAGCATTTCTACTGTTCTGGTAAGAATGCAATATGCAAATCAGGTAATTTTGACTATTTAGCATAAGAGTTAAATGCTCTTAGATTTGCATTTTAAGCTGGCATTGTATAATAGAAAAAAGGAAAGGTAAGATTCATGCTAACAATTTAAAATTTTAATTTTGACTTACAGTGGCATGAAATAGCAAATAATAATAATTAAAAAAAAAACAAAACATGTGACAAGTGAAGTGAGAATCTGCGGAAGAAAGGAAGAAGAGTTGATTTTAGTACCTCTTACTGCATGTTTCTCCTGTTTTTGGAAAAAAGGCCTGCATAGTTTCATTTGCCCTTGGCCATGCCTGTAACAGCTGACTTGCTCCAGCCAGAACCAGAGCGTCTTTGTTGTCAGAATGTCCTCAGGTAGCAGGAATCCACTTTGCCTGTGTGCTCAGACAGCAAGAAGTGCCTGGGAAGCAACATTTCCTGGGGACAGCAGTGAACTGATGACTGACAGATTAGGAACTGTAAATATGCCACCACGACAGCTTTGGAAGGTGGCCTGTATGGACTCCCAGCTCACCTTCTGTGTGACCTTGCTTGGTAGGGCACCTTTGCTTCCTCCTTACCTCCCTGTTTCTGCTTCCTTACTCCTTACCAGTGTTTCCCAGGGAAATTCCTAAACAATCACTTTCATTCAACCTAATGCAGTGTGTCTCTGTCTCCAGAGATCTGAGCCCCCGCCTGCTGAGATGGGTGAGTGGTGCCATGTGGATGGACTCAGCTGTCCTTCCCAGCTCTTCGATCTGTCTCTACCAAGGCCATTGTCCTTGGAGGAGTGAATGATAGATGAAGATCAGGCTATGGAGTAGGAAACCTAATGCTATGCATATTCCCCAGAGAGTCTCCTGTAAATGCTGGAGTTTAAAGTTTCTGCTGAAACTTTAGATATAAAAATCATTCCATGTGGGGCACAGAGAAACTGGAGGACACTTTGGAGAGCATCTCCATCATGTAAATATTCTTACCAGGTTTAGGCCAAGCCCCAAGTGAGCTGAGGCCAGATGGCTTGGGGCCCGGGACAATGTGCCCTATTTGCCAAACACCCTTCCTAATGCCCAGTGTCCCCAGCTCTCCTTGCTTGGGTAGGGAAAGGAAAATAAAACTTACAAACAACAGGCCGGGTTTTACCTTTTAAAATTAGTCAGAGTCTGTTCTGCAAGATCTGAGCTGAAACAAAACCAAAATGGTATCATCTTTTCCCACTCATCGAGGAATGTGGTTATTCCATTTATGTTATCTTGAATGGCTGGTGAATTTTATCTATGCTTCAAAACTCGGCACAAATACCCATTGCTAAGAGAAATCCACCCTGTCTTCCCAAAGATAGTCTCTCTTTCCCACGCCGTGTAATAGCTCCGTGTAAATATTTGTGTGTCTATTTGCCATTTCCCTTGGTTTGTAAAGATCCTCGAGTCAAAAGCTTTGTCTTATTCATTTTTGAAACCCACCTGTCTTGGGCAATACTTGGCACATGATTGATCTCAAAAGTGTTTGATTGTTTAAATGGTAATAGTGGGGGCTAGCAGGAACCAGGCACTCTGCTGAATACTTTGCAAGGGTTATCGTCCCTCTTCACAACACAATAGTATCTATGAGGTGGGTACTGTGCTTTCATTTTATACTTGAGGAAACTGAGGCTGAGAAAGGTTAAGTAACGCCCAAGATCACACAGCTTGCCCACCAGCAGAACAGGCCCAAACCCAGCTTTGCTGGCACCACAGCCTGTGTTGTCAGCCATGGAATAAATGAAGTCAGTTAATTGATATTTCCAGGGCTATCAGGAAGAACGACAGACTCATCTGCATAACTATGTTTTAATTAAACAGCAAAGCAGAAGTTCCTTATATTAAAAAGGAATAATTTTTTATCTCCCAATTCTTTCCAGAACCAATTTTCATTTTAACAAGTTTTTTTTCAAGTCCACTGGACTTTGTCATCAGGTCTTATGGTACAGGTTTTTTGCTCTGGTGCAAATTAAAAGCAATTCAAAAACCAAGTACATCTGTAGAACCCAGGTCCTCCTAGCTCATGATTATAGCTTGCTGTGGGACTTCACCAAATTGCATTGTATGTTTATGGCATATAAAAACATTCTTGAGAGTGGTACTGACAGACCAATTAAACACACTGGTATGTTGGGCCCCATGTGGTAGACCAAGAAAAGGGTTTTTATTTGCTACAGGAAACACGTTCTTTCTTAACTTTTATTGTTTACAGATGATTTCAAGGTATTTCCAAAGTCCATGAACACTGCACTTGAGTCATCTGGACATTCTGGACTTTCATTGGCTAATGGATGGTATTTTACTTGTTTTTGTTTCAATCCAGTGTGAATTCATTTAAAATAAATCATAAAAATTCATCGGCTTCCCTTGTCTCCCCACCCGCTGCCCCAGCCTTTGTCAGGAGCACATGGGTGGCTGTCCAGGGCTTGGGCACAGTCATGGACTTGCCTGTGGCCCAGAGGGTCCTGTCCCAGTGGGTGTCTCACTTCCTCCTCCACTTGGGAACGAAAGGCCCCATAGTTGAAGCAGTCTGGATTTGGAGTTGTCATTTGCAGCCACCCAAACTTAAAGATGACTAACTTATGAAAATGTAAGAGATAGAAACAGTAGGAGGAACTGCTCAAGAACCACAACAGGGAAGGAAAGAGGCAGAGTCAAGTATTCGGAAAAGAAAGGAATTGGCAATTAGGCCATGTGGGTTTTAAGTAGCATGACCGTATCACTTACTGTCCAAACTGGAATTCTTTGCAAATGACAAATAGTTATGACAATTATTCTGGGACAAATTGGGACTGCTCTGGAATGGCAAGGCCACCACCATGCTAGGACACTAACTGACTCCAGCAAGTCCCTTAATGTCTCTGGGTCTCAACATCCTTTGAAGAAAGAGGCCATTGGACTACAATTTTTCTAACCCTTTTACTATCAAGAACTTCTTTCTAATTCTCCTCACATTCTCCCTGATTTTCAGATGAACATGTCAGGTAATACTGAGTGATGTGGAATGAGGAGAAGTCCTGTCAATCAGAACTTCTTATCAGCATGAAACGACTAGTTACCATACCTTGTTAATAAAGTTTTAGGCAAAAGAAAAACAAAAACCCTGGCATGTTTATACCTCTGTGAATCCTGCTTAAAGTAAACTGAAGAACTCTGACACCATTTTTGAACATGATAATAGCTTTTGGATCCCCTCCAGTATCTTCATAATCAATAGACGTCTAAGTCTAGAGGTTAAAACCACTTGCCCAGATGATTTCTTAGCTCATATCCTGTTCTAGTCTTCCCTGATCACCTGATAACTATGGTGCCTCATGCTATAAAATACAGAGAAAGAGGATGGGAAGAGAAAAAGAGCCCCCTGGAGTCTGAGGCTATAGGCTACGGATGGGGGTCTGGGCAGGGGCCCCGTCTAAGGATGCGAGATGGGGAAGAGTGCGTCCCTCATTCCTGGGAACCTGGACGAAGTTCCTGAAGAGGGAAACAAAGGTACTTCGCCTCAGGGAAAATTTCCTTCTGATTTTTAAGGCTTCTTGAACCATGACTAGGAGAATTCTTAGGTTGTAGTCACAACACCAGGAGATGAGCAGAGAGCAGACGTGGAACAGCTGTGCAACTGCGCCTTCTCCTCTCACCTCTTTTACCCACCCCACCTCACTCTAGAGCAGAGGTTCTCACCCTTCCTAACGCCGCGACCCTTTCATACAGTTCCTCATGTTGCGGTGATGTTCCGTTCATTGCTACAACGAAAATAATTCTATGGTTGGGGGTCACCACAACATGAGGACCTGTATGGAAGGGTGGCGGCATTAGGAAGGTTGAGAACCACTGCTGTAGAGCAGTGTTTTTCAACTCTTTTTATCTCATCGCACACTTGAACCTATGGTTATACTCCCACAGCAAATAAGTTGATCCAAAAGAAGAGTAAAAAAGAATATAGTTACTGTACTTTGAACTTCTTTCCAAAATAATTTAATGATCTTTAATATTTTCATGGCTCACCTAAGATACTCTCATAGTACACTGGTTGAAAATCACTGCTCTGGGGGAAGGAATGGGCAGTGAAAAGCCTTCCTTGGGTCTACAGTGGAGGGTTAGAGACCTAAGGTCTGCAGAATCAGTGAATGAAATAAATGAAGAATGAGGCCTGCTGCCTACTGCCACGGGTAGTGCGAACATTCTAGATTTCTAAGGCCATAAGCTTGCAATGTGCTCAGTGGGGGCAGTGCCACTCACCAAGTGGTGTTGGGAAGTATCTGTGTTGGTGGGTAGATGGCTGGGACAATGACTGGAGGTGGACACACTAGCATAGTGTGCCCTGTTATGAGCATAATAAAGACTCATCTCACCCAAAATGTCAAAAGCATCTCAACTGAGAAATACTAAGTACAAGAATGGGGTTTAAATTCTTACATGTAAAGAATTATTTGGAGCCTGGAAGAGGATTCAAATCATCCTGGACAACTTCCTATGATGCTGGATTGTCAGACAGATCATCTAGATGGATGAGGTTGATTCTAATAGCTCCTGGATAAGAGGAAAGTGCAGAGGCCACTCCAGAAGGCCCTGGGCAGGCCACCCCAGGCTATGTATATGAAGTATTTTGTGGAGTGGCTTGTCTTTTCTTGCAATGTTGAAAGAATTGTTAAATCATTGTCTCCATTTATTTAAGAGATGACTGGCATTTTCCCTGAAAGCAGAAGAAAACTTGAGCTAAAGCTAAAGTGTGGGAGGATGGGTAGCTGCTGGGCAGTCCTTCCTTTGTGCTCTGCCTTCCATGGATGCACTTTGACTTTTCTTAAATTTGGTTCCATTCATTTCAGCTAGAAGTGTGTGGTGGGTAAACCTCTCACCAGTCTTCCCAGGGAATGGTTGACTCAGCTCTGCTGAGAGTTAGTGGCCCCAGGGGCTGGGGAGGAGGCAGGCCAAGGCTCCCTCTCTGTGAGATATCTCCTACAAGGAAATAGGTCACTGGCAACTCACAAAGGAGGCTGTGACCATAAATATCTCAGGAATCAGTTTCCTTAAATTCTTAAATAATGAAAAACATTTGCTTGTTTAAGTCTCTTGACTCTTCCCATTTTGGGATTCAACCCCCAATGCCTTGCTTCAGAATTCCACAGCAAGGTACGAACATGACATCATGTTTAGGAGGAATGCACACCACATAAATTCTTGCCTGGGTCAGAGGGACGTGCTAAGCTCTCAAGAGGGCCCTCAGACAAATACACAAAGGTGGCCTGCAGATGTCAAAGTCCTATGCAAGGGTAAACTTCTTTGTGACTTTGGTCCTGGGAAGAGAGACCCAGCTGGGATTAGAATTTATAGCCAACAAGCTGCAGATATGAAAGTAATGGTCATTTAGTGTGTGAATGACCATTTTGGGAACCGGGAACTTAGCACACCAGGCTGGAAATCTCGGAGTGAACTGGGGGCAACCCCCTTCATCTTGGCTGGAATATGTTAATCCATCCTCAATCTGTCCCATGGGCCTTTTCCCTCCCTTCCTTTGGATTTACAGCCTTTCCTGTAGTTCTTTGGGGCTTTGACACACATGACAATTTAGCATCGAGGGACTCCCCAAGTCAGGAGGAGAATATCTTTCATGGCTATAAATGTCATTCTGAAATTATTCTTGACTAATGTTTCATGAGCATTTAACATGTGCCTGATCTTCTCCCAGCAATGTCCCCACCCTCTAAGAGCTTATAATTCCCTGACTCATCTTGCTCACAATGGGACACTAACAGATATGCTTTCTGAGTCCCAAAGCTTCAGCCATCTTTAGTGTAGAAGTTTTTATCTGGGTGCAGTTTTGGCCTTTAGGGGATGTTTGGCAATGTCCAGAGACATTTCTCATTGTCACAACTCTGGGTGCGTGTGTGGGACGCTTACTAGCATGTAGGGAATAGAGGCCAGAGATGCTTCTAAACATCCTACGATGCACAGGATAGGTGCCCATAGCAAAGAAGGATCCAGTCCCAGACATCAATAATGCCAAGCTGAGCAACCCTGCATTGGAGCAGGGGGCAAGGCTGGCTTCTGCATAGGCCAAGAGGAAAATTGTCTAAATTTTCACTGTCCAGCAGAGCTTTCTGTGATACAAGGAATGGCCGACATCTGTGCTGTCCAATGTGGCAGCCTTGAGGCCCGGTGGTTATTGAGCACTTCAAATATGTCCAGTGTGACTAAGAGATGAATTTTTAATTTGACATATAATTTTCATTAATTAAATTTTAATTGTCCCATGAAACTAAGAACTACTGTTTTAGATGGTGCAAGTCCACCCACTGTGAGCCTGGAAGCCTTGAGATTGCCTGCACTAGTCAGTTATATCTTCTACTGCCTTCTAATTGAAAGTCCACAGTTAGACACTCCTTCTTTAGTTAAGACTTTGACCATAGTAATATGACAGTATCTCTGGGAGGGAAGTGACCTTTGACTTATAAAGGACTAATACTAATTTAATATGACTAATGAACCTGAAAGATTTTTTTTTTGACATAGTCTTACTTTGTCACCTTCAGTAGAGTGCTGTGGCATAGGTCACAGCAATCTCAAACTCTTGGGCTCAAGTGATTTTCTTGCCTCAGCCTCCCAAGTAGATGGGACTACAGGCGCCCACCACAATGCCTGGCTATTTTTAGAGATGGTCTCACTCTGGCTCAGGCTGGTCTTGAACTCATGAGCTCAGACAAACCACCTGCTTCAGCCTCCCAGAGTGCTAGGATTACAGGTGTGAGCCACTGCGCCTGGCCCTGAAAGACGTTCTGATGGAAGAAGAGAGCACGGAGGACCTATATGTGGTAGATGGGGCCTTATGAGAATGACAAATGGTGAACTTGGGGAGGGTGTCTGTAGGAGAAACTACAGGATGTGGAGACATGGTCTAGAGGCAGTCTGTGTTTCCTTTAATCCAGTAAACTCTGGTGAAAACAGAAGCTTAATACTCAACATTCTCACGTAGACACATGTCTGCAAAGAGCAGAGCCATAAAGAGGCAGAAAAGACAAGGCTGATGACAAAGGAGTATCTGTTTTCTGTTTCCTTTCTACCTCTCTGTAGCTCTTAGGCCAAGTTCCCAAGCACTGAAATATTATGGTGCCCCCTCCCATATCTAAAGCCAAATAAAGGCAATGCTAGACCACAAAATTTAAAAGTTTTTTTTTTCTTTTTGACAATTACAAAATTATGGCTAGGTCCATTCAAAGCCTTATTATACTAATGTTTGCTGGTGCCCTAAGCAGGTTAAGTGTCTCCTTGTTAACCCAGCACTGCTTTAGAGTCTGAATTTTAGAGCTTATTTTCTCTATAATCTGTTATATAGGTAGCCTATAGTATAGATATTTGTAAATGGAATATTGTATAGATACTCTACTATGAAAATTTCTAGAGAAGAATCCCCAATCCACATTTTTAGAGACAAGGAAATAATAATAGCTAACCCAACCCAAACCAAACCCTAAATCCTCTCTTCTTAAATGTTCTGTAGTGCTCAGTGGGATCTCCTGGTAGCACCACTTTTGGTGATTCCTGTGGAATCAACCTCCAATGGAGATTGAACACAAAGAGGAAGCTCACTAAAATCATGAGAGTGAAGGGGGAACTATGGCATAAGATTTGCTAAAAAGATACATTTTTTTTCTTGTGCAGAAAGACACAAGTTGAGAGAAACGTGGGGCTGAGAGATTAGCCACAAATTATGAATCTATCAGAACGTGACGTGGTGAGGGGGAATGGAGGAGAAGGTAGGTACATTTAGAACTGTGAAAGGAAGCGTCAGATAAATCAGTGGGGAGGAGGTGTGGTTGAAGAGTCTTTTACCCCAATGGTAAAGGCTGAAAAAACAAAGAGTTCAACAAGTGTTTAAATGTAAAATGACAGTTTCATGATGAATTATTGACTAGATGAAGCTAAGGTATTGAAAGTGAATCTCTTGAGATTGGAAGGAGAGGTGCTTCCATTTCCTTCCCCAACTGACCTTGTGGCATCCTACAAACTGGGACACTAGGTCTGACCACGAGCCTTTGGGTTTGTTTCATATAGCCACTCTTGCTGTGGGATAAGGCTAGCTAAACCTGATGGTGTTTACAATTTACTCACATTTGACATAGCAATTTTTACAATTACAATTTTGGTGCTGAAACTGGCTGAGAAACATAATACCTTCCTGGGTAGAACTGGGAGCTGTCTACCCAGTGAGCTCAGACACATGGGGGTGGGGCTGGAGGGAAGCTGAAGTTCAAATGCAGTAATAGCTGTTTTTAAAGTGATCCTCTCTAAGTCCTTGAATGCAGTGGCTGATTATTGGGTCAACAAACATAAAAAGCTTTGTCATTGGCCTACGTTTGAACCACAAGCAACATGTCTTTCATGAGCATTTAGGATGAAAGATATAAGATTAAAAAAAAAAAAAAAAAAAGGTTGGTAACAGTGAGGACCATTTCAGGGTCTTTTTAATGTGTGTTTTGCCCTAAGAGGAAAAAATAAGATCTGTGAAATGTCCTTGATCTTTTTCCAAGCCAGAGTTGTAAGCCATGTGTTATCTTCATGTTTTCATTACAAGAAGGTGGGGTCAGTTTTCCAATCAGACTTTCAACTCTTAGCTTCACATGATTATGACTATGAGGTACAGTGAATGATGGTTCAAAGAACACTTTACTGAACGTGAATTTGACCATGTCATTTCTATTCCTAAAATTCATCCATGGCTCTCTCTTACCTCCAGGGGAGTCGCTTTGTCAGGACATGCAATTCTTACCTCTGTTCTCATCACACTGAGCTACCTCCAGTTCTCTAAATGTGCCATGTTCTTTTGCAATGGCACACCTTTGCCCATGCTGTTCCCTCATGTTAGAATTGTATGCACCGTCTTCGTGAAACCATCCTCAACAACTCTTGAATTAGATTTTCCTCTGTACTCTTTATTTAGTTTTATTATAGCACATATCATGTGTTATTTAAGTGACCTCCCAACTAAACCATGAAATCCCTGAGGCTAGAGGGCAGGCACTCTGTTGCAATCACCCTTGCTATCTCAGTGCCTAGCACAATGCAGGCACAAAAGTAATAGCGGGAGGATCCATGTTTGATTATTTTGAGTGGATGAGTTTCAATGTACTGTAAGTGATAGGAGCTTTTCAGTGAAAGCATTTTCCCTTTCTTCCTTTCTGCAGAATAAATGCTGCTTGAAGATTGATAGTCCCCTTATTTCAGTTCAGCATGCAGATGTAAGCTAAACTTCATGCTTTCCCCTAGGACAAGTCAAAGAAACAAGAACAGAAATGGTCCACACACTTCGGGAAAAGGAAGAAATTACTTAAACAGTATTTTGTTCTGAGGCTTGGTCAGTAAAGCCAAAGAAGAAAGTGACTGAAATACGTTGAGTTCTGTCCATGAGATTAAAAGAGGAACATCTTTCATTTCCCAGTGCATCAATAGATCCAAGATGTGGAATCAGCCCTAGTGCCCACCAGTCCGTGAATGGATTAATAAATTGTGGTATACTTATACCATGGAATACTATTCAGCCATAATAAGTGGAGACTTGACATCTTTTGTATTAACCTGGATAGAGTTGGTAGAGAACATTCTCTTCAGTAGAGTATTGCAAGAATGGAAAAGCAAGTATCCAACATATTCAATACTAACATGAAGCCAGTAGCACTAACACATGCACACACAAGAGAAAAACTCAATTTCATCCAAGTTGGGGGGAGGGAGAGGAGAGGGGAGAAGGGAGGAGGGAGGAGGAGGATCTGTGTACTCTCACCTAATGGGCACAAGGTAAGGGTGTATGACACACCTTCTGGGTCAAACTACAACAGGGACCTTAACTAGCAAACGCAAACACTATAACGTAATTGTTTGTACCATGATATTAATCTGAAATAAAAAATTTGAAAAAAAAAAAAAAAGATGCAAGTTGTGTTTCACTGAGAAGCTTTTTTAAAAAGAGGCTCAGGAGCGTAGGAGAGTTGCGTTAGGCAATGGAAACCAGACCAAACCTCACATGAAAAAGTAGGTTATTAGTCAATTTATTTCCCAATACCTCCTCTAACATCACCCTTTAATTTTTTGGAGATGAATAAGCTTTGTTATTCACCTCGATTGAACAATTGTGCCTCACGGATATTGATACCTTTCTTGGAAAACACCTCCACCCCCAGCCTGCATCTTCCTTTTGCTGTGGAAAGACAGAGGGATGGGGAGCGCCAGGACAGACATGCCCTTGCAGGATGTGGGAGAGACATCAGGTGAGCGGCAGGTGTGGAGGCCACAGCCAGGGCCACACAGCCGGGAGAGTTCTCCCTCCTGGCAGAGAGGCTGTCTCTACTTGCTCCTCGCTGAGATTGCTCATCAGGTGCGGCTGGGGATTCCAGCAGCCTGCAGCTGTGTTTAGGAGAGCGTTTGCTGTATCTACCACATCCTTTGAGGATTTCATCGCAGGCATTTTATCCTCGTTAATGACTGCTCTGTCAGTTTCTGAACATGGGGCTGTGTCTGCATGCCCTGAACAGTGATTCTGTTCCCCATGGTTGAGGTTGGATACGACATATATTCATGTATCCTTTTGTCTTGGCCCTTTTCATGGCAGGGATCTGTCAGCTCTGGCCAAAACAAGAAGAAAACTGTAGGGGGGAAGGGCTTTAGTCCACAAGTGGGGCTTACCCAGTTTTCTTCCTTTCTTTCATATCCCATCAGCTAATTAATCACCTCCTGCTGCTCTTTAGCATTCCTTAACAGTTTTCAAATCCATCTCCTAGATGAGTGAAATAAATAGAACACATCAGTTTAAAATCAAGTTTTTCAAAGTTATTGAATAGAGCAGGGAAATATGATATATAAAGTAGGACAAACCAATTATAAAACAGTTTAAGTAAATGATTTATATGAACATATATATGATTTTGAAAATAACTTAATACACACAAAAATCAGAATGCTTATCCCTGGAGTGGAATTAAAGGGCATTTTTATTTCATTTTTTGTACATTTTAAAAGTCGTTTCCAAATTTTTTTTTTTTTTACAGTGAGAATATATTATCTTTTGTCTGAAAAAAATAATATGGAATTTTAAGAAAATGAAATGCATACAAATAAGGGAAATTTAGGGCCCCTCTTCTTTTCTGATCCTGTTATTACTACCATTGTTTAATTTATAGGCTGTTCTTTTTTCTCACCTGCCAAAATTGCCTTGCCTGTCCGTAGGTTTGTTCATACCAGCATCACTACAAACATGTAATGATGTTATAAAGATTTCTATAGTTAGGACCTCACTAACCTCTTTTCAGTTCTGTGATAATCTCCCTGGACCACTGTTGTATATGTGGCCCATCGTGGGCTGGTAGAACAAGACTCTGTTACTTGATGTGTCTCTTTTTTTTCCCCTGAAGGGCAGGAGGATGTTCTGTCCAACTCTGTCTATAGCTCTCAGTGCAGCGTCAGGCACCAGTGCGTGCCTAATAAACATTATTAGTGGACATTACTTTAACAGGCATGGATGGGGATAGGGGAGGAGAGGGAAGGGAAGAGGAGGGGAAGGGAGGGGATTTGATTTTCTTGTTATCGATTTATTGTTCCTACTATAGAAGCTGTTATTCTTAGTTAACCTGATTTAAGCCGTCTTCTTTCCTCGGAGGATGGTAATGCGCTTGAAAATTTAAAGGCATTCAATCACGCCAGCACTTATCTACTTTTCATCTTTGGGGCATGAGGAGACACATCCCATTAACTGTGCCTTATCAACACATAGAAAAATACTTTCCCTCAGTAAGCAATTTAATTCTGGATAAGTAAAGCGTTGCTCCGTGTTATGGCATGAATTGTGACCTCTCCAAATTCACGTGTCAAAGTTATAACCCCCAGCGCCTTGGAGCGTGACCTCATCTGGGCATAGGGCTATTGCAGATGTAATTATACTAGTTAGCCTGAAGTCATCAGAGCAGAGATCTCTAATCTAATATGACTGCAGTCATTATACAAGGAGAAAATCTGGACACAGACATGTTCACAAGGAGAATACCACATGGATGTGAAGGCAGAAATCAGAGTGCTACGAGCCAAGGCACTCCAGAGATCGCCAGCAAACAGCAGAAGTTAGAGGACAGGTATAGATTATCCTTGCACCCCTCAGAAGGAGCCAGCCCTCCTGATACCTTGATTTCAGACTTTTAGTCTCCTGAACTTGGAGATAATCAATGCCTGCCATTTAAGCTACTCAGCTTGTGGTGTCTCTCCACCCCTCATAAACCAACACATTCAGAAACACCCTCGTATCCGAAAGGCACAATTCATCCTAAATCTCCCCTACTGAACTATCATTTTGGCAGCCAGATCTGGCACAATCATGGAGTCCTTGGCAAATGGGAAAAGGATGGACTTAGTTTAGCCCTTTTTAAAATTAAATTAAGGGTAATATTTTTTCCTGTACTTTTTAATTTTTTCAACTGGAAAAATAATCTATCTGTATTTAGGTGCACATAGAACTAAATTGAAAAGACACAAAAGGGTATAGACTAAAATAAAAGTCCCCTGTTTACCTCCAGTCCCAGCTACCCAGGTTCCCCTCCCTAGAGGCAAACTTCCTTATGTATATTTGTATATGTATATTTCCCTTTTTACGTAAAACAGTCATAAACATCACTTCATTATAGATACTGGAGATTATTCCCTATCAGAATACACAAACATGCCTCATTCTTTTTGATGACAGCATAGTATTTCTTTCATGGATGTATCTCTTGCCCATTCTTACTAAATTCTCAGCTGACTCTCTTGATCAAAACAATCAGAAAGCTTTTCCAAAGTAACCCTTCACAGCCTGGATGGGGCTGAGCCTTCTCACCGCTCTGTCCTTCCACTGAATAGATGGATGCTGTCTTTTCCATGCAAAGTTGTTGGACGTGCTTTAAACTCTGGGAAAAGCTGTCCTGCCCCTGTTTTATACAGGTGTTTCCAAAGCAGAGCAGCTTATAGCTGGTGTGGGACCAGACTGTCCTGGCTCCCTAGCTCATGTTTCATCAGGTTTTTCTCTTCTGATGGTCTATGCTGGAGACGATCAGTTGGCTGCATGTTGGGCAGATGAAATGTGAGATGACATGGAGTAATCAAACCTTTGTTTAGTATTTCTGTTACCTTCCCGTGGCCCCTGGGCCACCACTCACTTCCTCAATGCTTCTGCACTGGGATTTTTGGACTCACCTGAGTTCTCTCTGCTTGCATTTCTTGAACCTTTCCTGCCTCCTCACAGAGACAACTGGGAAATGCTTCTTTTTAAACAAGACTGTGCTCACATTCATCATCTCATTTCCAAAAATAAGTTAATAAAGCCATTCAGCTGCCACCTAACTATAGCCTGCTTCATAAGGTTGATTCTGAATGTGAGCTTAAGAAGATAATGGCTATGTTGAACTCATAATTTTTCACTTTGAATCTAAGAATCTCTTTAAACATTAGCCATGGCCACACATTCAGATGATCTTCAGAACTCCCTTACCTTTTAAGAGTGTCTTAAAGCTTCAAATTCTGATTGCCTCTCAATAGTTTCTATGTCTAAATGAACAATACAGAACAATGCATAAACTTTCCTTCCTTATGCAAGTTGCCAATGTGTATTTCTGCTTAGCTCTTATCTTTTTCGCTGTTGTTCTGAGACATTTTTTTTTCCATCCCAGCCTTCTTTTCTAAGTTTCACATATGCCTTTAGAGTAAGAACTGGTGTCTCTACCCTTTATTGACAGAGTAAGAGATCAGTCAGTATCCAGAGGGTAAAGAGATGATCACTAAACATTCAGCCTCTCTGACAGCAATAGTTAACATTTATAGAGTACTTACTATATATGTATGCATCAGTCACTATCTAGAAAATTTTATGCCAGTTACATCATTTAATTGTCATCATATCTTTCATGTGATAAGTATTCTTATTTTCTTTTGAAGAAATAAGGACAGACAGTTTAAGCCACTTTCCTGAAGTCACACAGCTAATTAGGCTTCAGATGATGTGGTCTTACACACTAAGATGCCTGCTTCTTAGTGAACCCCAAACTCTAGACAAATAATTAAAACCCAGCCATACACCTTGAATAATCTAGAAGTTTAATTAACTTTGCAAGTTAAGTCAATAGAGTATTTCAGTGGCCTACTATTTCAGCTCTCTGCTTTGTTCCTACATGTCTATTCTAATAGCCAGGGTGATCCTGTTAAAATTCAAATTGTTTGTGGCCCCAAACTTCCCGATGTCTTCATCTCACTAGAGTAAATGCTAGAGCTCTTATCATGACCAGTAAAGCCAAATAGTACCTATTCCTGCTTCTGTGCCTCTCTGGCCTCCATGCCACTCTGTCTGTCCTCTGCCCACTGTACTCCTGGCAAGATGCTTTCTTATTGTCCTCCTGACAAGTCAGGCTTGTTCCTGCCCCCCAAGCATTTCTCTCACTGCTCCCTCTGTTTGAAACTCCATTCCCATAGATATCTCTCATCTTCTTCACATTATTGCTTGAAAGGAAACTTCCCAAGCTGCTGACCACAATGACATAACTAGTTTCAGATTAGTTCCTTCCCTGTAAATACAGAGTAGAACCTCTACAAGTTGACCACCCAAAGGACTGTAACAAACTGGTCAACATACCAAGATGGTCAACATAAGGAACTAGGCCTACCGTACTGACATGTTGATGTGGCACGTGTCCAGTCTATGAATAACTTAAGGAGGTGGTCAACCTTGGAGGTTCTACTGTAGTCAGAAAACTGGACACACTATGTGAAGCAACCATCCACAGCTTGCCGAATGTCAGTGGCTGTGAGTCTGAAGCTGAAATAAATATAATAGAGATTGAGCAGTTTTGAGGGTAAATACATGAGCATCTAAGTTTAAATTCACAAAAATTAAATAAAATTTGAAATTCAGTTCCTCAGTGACATCAGTCACATCTGAGTATTTGAGAGTGGCTTCCCCTATTGGGTGGTGCAGACATGGAGCATTTTCCTCAGAGCAGGAAGTTCTATGGAATTGTGTAGAGCTAGAGCCTCTGTGATGTGAAATTTACAATTCCCGGGACTCAATTATTAATTACTAGACATGCAAACAAATGAAAACAAGCCAGAATATTGTAATCCGTAGTAAAAAAATGAAAGCAATGAAAAAAAAAAACAAAAAACTGATTCACAGATAGACCAAATGTTTGGCTTAGAGAATAAAGACTTTAAACAGATATGTTTTATAGTATGTAGTCAAATAATTAAAAATATATTGCTTAATTAGAGAAAAATAGTCAGAATGTGTAACTAGATAAGAAATTTTTAGCAGAAAAATGGAAAATATTAAACCAAAAAAGCAAGTGGAAATTCTAGCATTATGCAATACCTGAGTGAGTCATTCATTGGAGGCACTAACTAGCAGAATGGAGATGGTGGAAGAAAGACTCAGTTAAGGTTGAGACAGATCAGTAGAAATACCAAAGTTGAAGAACAGAAAAAGAAGTATTAAGGAAAAATTGACAGGGGGTCAGCGATATGTGGAGCAGTATTGATCAGGCTAACATACGTGTGATGGGTGTCCCAGAAGACGATAATGCGAACAGAGAAAATATCTGAAGAAATAGCAGCCAAGAGCTTTCCAAATTTTTTGAAAAACAACTTAAATATCCTAGAAGCTCAAGCAGGATGAACATAAAGAAAACTCTACCTATGTACCTGATAGGTAAATGACTGAACACTAAAGATAAAGAGGAAATTTTGAAAAACGATCAGGAAAGACATATATGTAAAAGGGAACAAAGTTAAAAATTATTGCTAATTTTTCATCACAAACAATAGAGGATAGAAGGCAATGAAATAACATTTTTCAAGTGTTGAATTAAAAATCTTGTCCACACAGAATTCTATGTTGAACAGAAATAGCCTTAAAAATTGAAGGTGAAATAAGGACATTTTCAGATAAACAAAATCTGTGAAGATTCATCACGAGCAGATCTGAACTACAAGAAATGCTGAAGGCTGCTCTGCCGTCCAAAAAGAAATAACGCTAAATAGAACTACAGAAAAAATGAAGAGTAGAAGAAATGATAAGTAACTGAATAAATACATTAGAGTATATTTATACCATGGACTACTAATAAGTAGTAAACAGTAATGACTGACAAATGTGGCAACATGAAACTGATGAAAAGAAAATACATTAAGGACTTTATACTGTACGGTTCCATTTATATGAATTTCTGGAGGAGGAAATACTAATCTATAATGATATAAATAACATCCATGGTAGCTTGGGTTGGGAGTACGAAACTAAATATATAAAAGAAAGAGGGAAGTTTCAGTAGATGGAAATTTCCTACACCCTTATTAGGGTAGTGGATATACACATTTGTCAAAAGTCTCCTACCTGTAAGCTTAAAATTTTATAGTAGACAAATTGTACCTTAATAAGTTTTGTTTTAAAAAATTACTTTTCAGTGGAGCTTTTCCTGGGTACCTTGTTTAAAATTGCACCCCAAAACTCCCCCTTTCTCCCTAACACATCTCTGTCTAAAACCCTAGATATTTTGACTTCTCTTACTTTATTTTCCCTTCTGTGTGGGCAATGACTTTTGCTTATTATGTTCATCGCTGTAAATCACACCAAGAACAGTGCCTGGCATATAATATATGCTCAATAAACTTATATCAGTTAATAAATGCATGAATTTACCTTCTTAATTGTTGTCAAATGTAAGCTGAGTAGACATTAAATTATTCTATACTAACATGCTGTGAAATTTAAGACATATAATTTTAGTTTAACTCAAAATTAGTAGGTAAATAACCTGAAAAAGGTATTCCATATAGACTAAGTGGACCAGTAGTTGGCATGCTGTGTGAACTACTTCATCCAGGCTCTCAGATGAACTATAGGTGTTTACAATAAATGTAACCACAGAGATGTTTTTTTGAATTTCACCCGTTAGAATATGAGGGTATGCCACGGACTTAGGATAAGGGGGAGAGAAGTGGGGTTCATTGGCAATAGAAAGGGGTAGGTAGCCCCTTTTGGTTTCTCGGAGAGCCAGCAAGTGTAGACTCAGGGGTAGTGATACCATGACCCTTGGGTTTGGCACATCTCTGTCTATAAAAATGTGCTGATAAGTACACGTAATAGACGTATTATTAGAATATGTATTACACAGACTTAGACTTCTCATAGAGCATCAAATTCCAGAGAATTGGGGGAAAAAAATCCATCTGGTCCACTGTATTGGAAGGTCCACCCTTTGAAGACATTTATCCTGGACAGAGGCGGTGGTGAACAAAACGTCAGCAGCACCCCATGGAAACATACTCCTGTCTAAAGTATCATACTCTTCCAAAGACAAGAGGAAACTGAATATCAAGTTTCAGGTGAGATCATGTTTATTCCAGCTAAATAGTTGATAAAATGAGATTCCAATCCACAAAGTCATGTGGACGATGCCGAAGTATGTGACTTCAATTACCTCCTCCAAGGCGAACTCCAGCCTAGCTCTGATCTCTGCTGCACTTAGATGGCATATCACACATTCCAATAGGTGACCACAGTCTGCCTGCCACTGTGTCCTGGTTGCCAGCCAGTTCTGCATCCCTCTTCCCCACCCCACCATGAATGCCAGCCTGTCTGGCTCCAGAGTTCAGAAAAGAGGCACCTTGCTTCCTGCTTTATCATTTAAAAAAAAAAACCCTTTCCTTTCTTCTTTTTCTATCCCTCCCTCCTTTCTCCTACTCCCCCCATGAGAGAGTCGGTATTTTAAAAAACTGGAGATTGGGACTCAGGTGTGGGAAAAGTAAGGAGGATTGCTCAGACTTCTCATTCCAAGCCTTCCTTCCTGAGCCAGGAGTTAGCCCCTTCAACAGAAAGGAAAGGAATCTGAGGACATTTTTAGACAAGACATTTTTTTTTTAAAAGATATTTTTATAGGAAACAAACAAACAAATAAAGAAATACAACTTCCTTTTCTGGAATATGGTGACTGGGAAGGCAGCTTGGAAAGACAGACTACGGTGAGGAAGAATGGGAAGGCAGGTGGGAGAGACAGTAAAAATAAACTTGAAGATTCTGGGAGAAGGAAGAGAGAGGAGAATTCACCTGAGGGAATGGTTAAGACTTAGCGGAGGTGAGAGATAAAGATGAGCTGATCTCATACTTCAAACCTGAGCCGAGGAAACTGAGTAATACGGGATCATGATCTTTGTGACATACTTTGATAGTATTTCGTTTGGACAACGGGAGGGAGTTTCAGGGTTTAAAGTCACTTGTGCATGGAACTATCTTGGTTCTCGGGACAGCAGTGGAAGAGATAGAGAATGGAGCACCAAGGCAACAGGAACGTGTGCATGTGTGTGTGTGTGTGTGTGTGAGTGTGTCTGTGTGTGCAGGTGTGTGTGTATCTATGCAGGTGTGTGTGTGGGAGGGGTGGTTGCATTTAAAGACCTTAAACAGCCTCTCCTACTGCCTACTATATGTAGAGCTGGGATCTTCCCCCCTACCCTCCCGCTACCTTGACCACAGAGGACCACGGCATTATTTCCAGGTGAAGCTCAGATTGCCCAAGGTGGACGATCTTGCCCTTCTCTGTAGCTCTCCTGTTCTTCTGCCACCAAGTTTCTAAAGAGACTTCATGGAAGAGGGATTATCTTGTTTTCAATACCATCAACACTTAGAGAGGACTTTTCTCAGAGTAGGAAGTACACAATACATCATGCTTTGGTTGTAAACACCAATATGGTAGGAAGCAAAGAAGTATCAGTGAAAGCTGTTTTTAACTGAGATCAAAAGGCCAGGTCAGCATGATAAGGAAGGGTGTAAACAACTTCCAAGCTCATGTCCTCCCACCTTCCCCGGGATGACACTCTGCGGGCCCACCAGCCTCCGTGCTGTTCCTCACACGCAGCCTCTGAACCTGCTCTTTGTCTGAAGCTTCTGACCTCCACAAGAACAGGGACCTTGTTTATTTCCTCCAGCACTGAGGACAGTGTCTGGCACATAAAAAGTGCTTAGTAAATGCTCACTGAATGAACACACATGCCCGTGGGTGTAGTATTTATGTCTTTTAGAAGGGGTTTTTCTGCACTAGGTATGGATTGGATTCAACAGACCTCTCCAGCCCTACTATTCCACACAATGGTAGTGACAGCCCTTAAAGACAAAAGAATGAGAGTGATCACAGGTGTTAGTTAGCCTTCAAGACCCATCCCAAAGGGCAATACTTTTTATTAAGGAAGCAACTCTCTGTGGTTCACTTTTGTTGTGTTGTCCTAAGACAACTCTCCAGGTGAGTTCAAAGCCCCCTCTGTTTACTGGGTGGAATAAACCTTATTAGGATGGACATACTAGAATTCACAGGCTGAGGGGGCTTGGCTTTCCCTGACTTACTCCCATAGTTTTTGTTTGAGACTGACCTGGGCTCTGGCGAGGGAGCAGAGGAGGGCTGCAGAGAGGATGTGGCCTAGCTGCTAGCCCAAGCGCCACCCTCAGCTTTCCAGGGCTCCTGGACCTGCTTTGATTGCTCAAGCAGAAGCTGCTGCAGACAGCAGCTGAGTTTGTGCCTAGAGGATTCCTGTGGAGAGGGTGTGCAGACCTCTTTTCTCTGCAGGAGCCTACACTCAGCTATCAGCCCAGAGCTACCTTGTCAGGGTTGGCTGGAAAACTGTGTTGTGAAGCTCTGCTGGAGTCCCCTGCCACCTGCTCCTCAGATTTCGTTCCTCTGCCCCGGCCCCTTCTCCTTGACCTTTATGCGTCCTTGTGAGACTAGGGGGCCTCCAAGGACAGCTCACTGCCTGTCCCACTCAGCCCTGCCTTCTGCCCCATCGGGTCCCTATGTCTCCACCAGGAGAAAAGGACTAGGAGGTGCCAGGTGGGGATGAGCACTTTGTTCAAAGGTCACATTCGCTGCCACTTCTATTTATCCTCATGAACTACAACTTTGGCCAAATCTTTCTTTCTGAAATTCAGTCTGTTTATTTGTAAATATGGGATAAAAATCCAGATCTCTCTAGCTCAGAGTGTCTCTTGGTTCTAAAGAGACAAAGGATAGAGTATATACTGAAGTCTCACTGACCTTCCAGGCTGAGACGTGTGCAGTTGAGCTGGTCTGAGTTTGATCTAGTTAATAATAAATGAGTTGACAATGGGCCTTTAATGGCCAAGAGGTTCAAGGGTTATACCATGTAGGTAACAAGTTTACGTTTGTCACCAATCTCTTTCTGTATATCTGGTCTTAAGGAGGAAATTGTTGCAGGTGAGGCTTTCAGGCATCAGGCTGACCTCTACAGGCAGCCCCTTGAGGGAGAAGGGGTTTTTGAAGACTTAAGCCATAGTTTTGACAATCATCCTCTTAGCCCTTGCTTATTGCTAACTTACGCGTACAAAGTCTTGTATAATCTGGGCAGGACCGGCAATGGCCCTGTAGGCCACTGTCACTGTTACACAAGTAGTTATTTTGCAACTCTTGCCTCATCAAAACTATATGTCTCTCTTGGGTCAGTTTCTCTTTCAAATACCCTGATTATAAATTGCAAAGACCTGGCAGACCTGGGCAGTCCAAAGCAGAAGTCTCATCAACTGACTTTGGCAACTTCCTCTGTGACTAACTGTGGCAGCAGAAATATCAACTCACAGACTCTTAGAGTAGGCAGGACCTTAAAGGTAGGGGCCTGGCTTCGCCTCAGTGTCACTGGTCAGCAATACAGTTATTGAGTCCAGATGCCAAGGTTGGTGTTGGAGGGGCCAAGATACAGAGCAAGACCCTGTCACTAACCTCATGGGAGAGAGACAGGAAAGAGTTGGGACATGGCAAGAAATATGGCAAAGCTTTGCACTCGGGAGTTGATGGGAGGGAATGCCACCCTGACGGGGCAGCAGAAAAGTTTCTTGTGAGTTCCCACCCCCGTCTTTCTTGAGAGATCATTGACAAACAAAAATCATGTGTATGTACGATGTACAGACCATGTTTTCACATACATACACATTGTGAGAAGGTCATCAGGACTGAGATAATTAACATTGCCATCACCTCATGTAGTGACCATTTTTCTTTTGAGAAGTGAAGTCTTAAAGGGAGAAAATGAGTGAGCCAGAAGGAGAGCCAAATGTGGAAGGCAGATATTCCAGAAAGAGTTTAAGGGATGGAGGCCAGAAGGGAGAGAGGTGAGAAGAGGGAAGAGAGAGACAGAAGGGGCCAGGTGGCCAGAGTCAAGGGAACGAGTGCCCAGCAGGACTGTGATGTTCAAGGCCCCAGTGGGAAGTTGAGCCTGGAGCTGCCATCTTGTGTCAGTTTAAAGGAGTTAGGACTCCATCCTGATGGTGGGTTTAGCACACACTACCCCAGAATACAGCAGGTTGACATTTGAGAAAACAGCATAAGCAGGAGGTCTCTCTCGCTCTCCCGAAACCCACCCTTCTCCCCTAAGCACATCATAGGCCTAGGCAAGAATTTCTGATGTTTCCTGAAGAAGCACATAAGACTCATTTGAGGGGAAAGGAGTGTGCTTATCTCCAAAGACACAGGGACATAGAGAAGAATCTAAACCAACAGGACTGGCTATATTCCTACCAGTTTGTTACCATCCAATCACAGCCTTTTGCCAACCCTACTTCCGCACACCCATCTGTTCTTCATCATAACCAAGCATAACAAATGCAAACAAAGATTGCCCTGTTTCTTTGGGTCTTTATGTTTTCATAAAAGTTTCTATGTCATATAAAGCTTATATTAAATATATTTATATGTTTTTCTCTCATTCACCTGTCTTTTGTTATAAGGGCCTCAGCCATGAACCCAGTGATGGATGAGAAAAGAAATGGTTCCTGCTCTACAATCCCAAAGACAAGTAGGGATCCCTGAGGGCTGCAAGCAGCACAGTCTCTGGGGGACCCCTACGGCTTCTTTGTGGTCCCCTGGACTGACAGCTCCGTCCACTATGAGGCAGGTGGAGTTGTTAGCAAATGCATGTTCAAATGGAGACCAGAGCTGCCTTTGTGAGAGGGTGTGGGCCTGCCCTTTCTATCTCCCTGTTCTTCCACATTCCACATTCTTGACATCTGAAGACCTTCTCTGACTTACCCTCACCCCAAATTTCCTCTTCTTCAGGGTTCATAAGCCCAATCCCTTCTAGCACTTCTCAGTGATTCCAGAGAACTTCTCCTCAGAACTACAGAGCTTGGGGAGCCCAGTTCTCTCTCTTCCCCCTCCTGTAGAGAAGAGAGTCGTCAACCACTTATGCTCCATCAGCATCAGACACCGAGGGAGCAGGCGATTTCTCTCCTGGCAGGCAGGATGGATGTTGGTGCAGACTCTGAGCTGGTTCACTCTGCCTTTTCACAACCCATTGGTGAGCTTGCTCCCCCATGGCCTCCATTGGGGAGGAGACCACTTTCTTCCCTCTTGCCAGTTTCCCCCTGGCACATACTCTTCATACTCTTTTTATACTGCCTTTGCTAAACTTCCAGAATAATTGTTTGGTTTATTTTTACATCTTTTTGTTCTGAAGCTAAGTGACTAAATATCCTGGTGTAATGGTCAGGACAGTGTTGCTTGTCAGAAAGACCCGAGTTTGCATTTTGGCTTAGTAAGTTGAGTGTGGCTTCAGGCAAGTGACCTAACTTCTCTGAGTTTCTGTTTTTTCATCTGTATCATTCTGACAATGTCTAGCTTTCTGAGCTGTAAAGATCTGAGTTAATTTAGGATGTTCTTGGTTCCTAGGAGGCATTGGAGAATGAACAGTTGTTAAAAATAGAAATGCCAGTGGTAATATGCCAATGGTGGGGATCTCATTCTTCTCCTTACAGCCGACTGAGTTGAGTCTAATTACTTACCTGGGGCCTCAGTTTCCCCAACTATTACATGAGCATAGTAGCAATTCTTTGGCACAATTATTTGATGCTCCAAGGTGGCAAAGGTGTGTCAAACACACAGAAGCTTCTGTGTGTCCTTGCCCCTGTGTCCACAGTGACTGTTCCACCTCCGTTAGCCATCATGTTTATTCTTAGGCCTTCCCCTCCCCACCCCATCTCTAGATATTTCTGTCAGCATCCCAAGCCCTCTGGATAAATACCCTCTGAGAACGTCAGAATCTCCGTTTCGGTTGCCTAAGATCACAAAGTCATTTTTCTGTTCCTTGTTTTTCTCTTGTGCTCTCTTTCTTGGCTGTTACGGGTTGAATTATGTCTATCCCCACCTCCCCCGCCCCCCCCCCCCCCCCCCCCCCCGGGGTGAAGGTGAATTCGCCCCGTCCCGGACGGGGGGGCGAGGGGGGTGGGGGGGGGGGTTAAATGTTTAATAAAGTTAAATTTTGGATATTGTGGT